>CM077446.1:5178535-5463535 GCA_039654765.1 Mylopharyngodon piceus | reverse complement strand
AATATGATGTCAGTTGTATTATTTTGTTTTAGGGTCAGCATAAAGGATCTGGGCATTTGCACCAACAAGATTCAAAATGGAGACATTTTTCTGTTTTGCAGTTACAGGATGTGTGCCTTACCAGATGAAAATGAGCACAAAAAGGTAACTAGAGATTACACCAGCTCCAGTTTGGATCCAGCCTCTTACGATAATTTCAGATGATGTCAACACCTGCCAGATGATGGTAACTCTGAATCAACATACAAAACTGCCAAATTTTCCATATACTGTAATCATCATGATCATTATGATCCACATGTAATCATTGCTTCTGCTTAAATGAATACATGATGTCAGCTATAACTGCATGATCCGTATTGTCTTAGAATTGTACATTGCAAAATAGACATTACTTTGACACAGTTACCTGAACAGATTAAAGCTGCTTTGAAACGAAATTGTGAAAAGCACTATACATGATCAAATGTGACTATACAGTCTGTATGCAGAATTTGGAGTTATATAGTGTGTTGGGGTCAAATTCAGCACACCTCAAGTGAACACACTGTGAAGAAATCTGTTGTTGCATTGCTGGGACTGCTATGAAAGATTCATAGGAGCAGATGAGAGCAACCATTTTTTTTTGGCCATCTTTGATTATAATGTTCTATGTTTTATGAGCAGAAAACAACTATAAAAAGTACATTATAAAAATTATCTATCTATCTATCTATCTATCTATCTATCTATCTATCTATCATCTAGTTTTTAACTTGCAAGTCTAATAAAAAAATTCTGAATTGTGAGATATAAACTTGTGAGAAAAAAAGTCAGAATTCCGAGTTTACATCACACAATTCTGAGAAAAAAATGTAAGAATTGAGTTAAAAACTCACAATTGCGAGAAAAAGTGAGTTTATGTCTTGCAATTCTAATGAAATTCTAATTTCAGAATTGTGAGATATAAACTTGCGAGAAAAAAAGTCAGAATTGCAAGTTTATCTCACAATTCTGAGAAAAAAAGTCAGAATCGCCAGTACTTATCTCGAAATTCTAATATATATATATATATATATATTTTTTTTTTTTTTAGAATTGTGAGATATAAACTTGCGGGGGGAAAAAGTCTGAAATCCGAGTTTATATCATATATAAGTCACATATCATATATAATTCTGATAAAAATGACAGAATTGCCAGTTAAAAACTCACAATTGTGAGAAAAACAGTCAGAATTGTGAATTTATATCTTGCATTTCTAAAAAAATTCTAATTTCAGAATTGTGAGATATAAACTTGTGAGATATAAACTTGTGGGAAAAAAAGTCAAAATTACAAGTTTATATCTCAATTGTGAGAAAAAAGTCAGAATCTTCAGTATATATCTCGCAATTCTAATAATTTCTTTTAGAATTGTGTGATATAAACTTGCAGTGGAAAAGTCTGAAATCAGAGTTTCAAAATTCTGAGAAAAATGACGGAATTGCCAGTTAAAAACTCACAATTGTGAGGAAAAAAAGTTCGAATTGTGAGTTCATATCTCGCAGTTCTGATAAAATTCTAATTTCAGAATTGTGAGATATAAACTTTCAAGAAAAAAGCCAGAATTGCAAGTTTATATCTCACAATTGTGAGAAAAAAAAGTCAGAATTGCAAGTTCAAAACTTACAATTATGAGAAAAAAAGTCAGAATTGTGAGTTTATATCGCAATTCTAATAAAATTCTAATTTCAGAATTGTGAGATATAAACTTGAAAGAAAAAAAGCCAGAATTACGAGTTTATATCCCACAATTCTGAGAAAGTCAGAATTGCAAGTTCAAAACTTACAATTGTGAGAAAAAAAGTCAGAATTGTGAGTTTATATCGCAATTCTAATAAAATTCTAATTTCAGAATTGTGAGATATAAACTAGTGGGGAAAAAAAATCAGAATTGCAAGTTTATATCTCAATTCTGAGAAAAAAAGTCAGAATTCACAGTTAAAAACTCGCAATTGTGAAAAAAAAGTCAGAATCATCAGTATATATCTCGCAATAATAATTTTTTTTTTTAGAATTGTGAGATATAAACTTGCGGGGGTATAAAGTCTGAAATCCGAGTTTATATCAAAATTCTGAGAAAAATTATATAATTGCCAGTTAAAAACTCACAATTGCGAGAAAAAAAGTCAGAATTGTGAGTTTATATCTCGCAGTTCTAATAAAATTCTAATTTCAGAATTGCGAGATATAAACTTGCAAGAAAAAAAACAGAATTGAGTTTATATCTCACAATTCTGAGAAAAAAGTCAGAATAGTGAGTTTATGTCTCGCAATTCTAAAAAAATTCTATTTTCAGAATTGTGAGATATAAACTTGCAAGAAAAAAGCCAGAATTGCGAGTTCATATCTCACAATTGACCCTTCGCAAAGACCTGCCCCCTTTAGTTACTGTTGCTTTGTCTGACAAGCCATGGTGCTGTCACGCCACACAGAGTGAAAAATACATCGTGGAGCAAAGAGGACACTGACAACACGTCGACAGACAAGACAGAGCAGGATACTTATGATATTAAACAAAGTCCCAGCTTTCAAATTGTGTAATTTTTAAAGAAATTCGAACAATAAAAACCGTTTTGTGGCTCTTTAATGTGTCGTGACAGATTGCTGTAGCGCCTCAGCTCAAGCGGCTCGTGAACCGATCATCTCTTCCTACTAGTTAATTTATAGCATCAAATAAACATGAATGAACATCAGAAGGAATGTTGTTTCAAATGCGGAAAGACGTCAGTACACACCATTTTTCAAGTTCAAGTCCACCGAGTTTAATCTTCTAACTCCCCTGACTGCTTTGTCGGACAAAATGGCGGATTCTGCGTTATGATTGGTTAGATCGCTTGTCAATCAAACTCCCGGAGAAGGGTCTCAAAGTTCAAATAACATTTTTTTAGAATTGTGAGATTATAAACTTGCGAGAAAAAAAGTCAGAATCGCCAGTTTGTATTTCACAATTCAGAATTGCGAGGCAGAAACAAGCTTCCATATCGGTTTATGATTGACGCTGTCTATTTCTATAAACTCAATAAGACAAGCTCAAATAAACTACTCTACACTAAAGCAGTTTGTTGTAGCTGCTAGTGTTTGAATGGATCTTTACAAGCATGTTGACTCTCTACATTCCAAACAAACAGCATCTGACCTCACATGGTTTCTGGAAAACTCTAAGCTTCTCTTGAGCAGGTGGTGAGAGTGGGAAACGCCATCTGCTCCTATTTAATAGATCAGATTCCCAATCTTAGATTCAGTGAACTCTCCATTAAACATTCTACTCACACTCATCAAGCAGTTACATGAGAGATCACATGTAGGGCAGGATGTTATGGAAGATGACTGCTCACTTTCAGTTTCAACTGAGTTTCCTGATTCAACAATTATGCTATGCTCACACTTTTCATTTGTCTTTGAGATGCTTCAGTTGCTCAAGGACGACAGTGGATTTGTCCAAAGGACAAGGTGAAAGGGACAAAGGGAAGAAAGCCTTTTCATTGCAGATCATTCCAAACCATGTTATTTCATGTTATTTTATTGGTCAACACATTGATTCCTGGCTAACTTGATTCACATACTTTTTATATAATATCAAATAATCAAATGCTGAAATGCAAACCAACAAAATTCTTTCAGAAGCAGTTTATGTATTCCACAATGGCAAAGCTGGAGTCATTTTCCGAAATGAATGCCAAGCGTATCCTCACAGGAAGTGTGGAATGTGATGGGCTTGTAGTCAGTGAATGCATCTATCACTACATAAAGGCCATCGGACACAACGCCGCCCTTCAACCAAAACACAAATCTCATTCTTGTCCTCTCTGATTCAAACTTCAGTGCAGCAAACTCAGCAAATTCAGTTTCATTCAGTTGGTATTTACAGAATACTAAAAAAGATTTATTGTCCTCACGAGTTTATGCATAGCTACTAAATTAACTATTTTTATGTTAACCCTATAAAGTCTACTGTATCATATTTGAAACACAAATTTCTAAGGCCTCTAAATGATCAACATGATCAAAACTGTGCTGAAAAACCTGTTACACACAATCTTCTACATGCCTTCTGTCATCTGATTGATAGTTTATACTGTTTTAGCAAGTAAAAGGCCTTGTAGTGTAATTCTAAAAACGCTTTCAAGTCGAGATACACGTGTCTTTTTGATGTATCTTTACTCATTTTTAAAAAGTAAATGTACCGTAAGAATAACTTTTATTTATTTTAATTTTTTTTTTAATATATATTTTAAGATGAACATTTACTGGACTGAAGCAACTTAAGTTTACTTGATTATCCATACTTTTTTTTTTTTTTTAAAGAAAAATCATGTTAAAATGTATCAAATATGATACATCAGGCTTTTGAGGAATGTTTATTTCTCTCAAACATTATTGTGTAACATTGCATTATAGGCTATGTTTCGCCCCTAACAATAAAAATGTCAACACTTTTTTTTGTCTAAATTAACTGTTCCATATGAAAAAAGAAAGATTTTTCTGACTATTATTTCATATGGCAGGCTTTACAGGGTTAAAGCTACAATATGTAAATTTTTCGCCGCTAGAGGTCGCCTATTCAAAACAAAGGCGTAGCTTGATGACGCCAAGTTTGAGCGTGGAATCTTGGGAAATGTCGTCTTCACCTCACAGCCAGTGGAAAAGAATCGGGATGAAATGAAAGCTCTAGCATAAGTTCTGCCAGGAAGACTCAATGTTACGTCACCTATTAGTTTAGATCTAATCAATCATTATCTTACACTTGGAGTATAAAAGATCGCTGACACAGTGTCTGAGTCCGCAGATGCTGACGCCAACCTTCATAGGGTGACCAGACGTCCCGTTTTTCCCGGGACAGTCCCGTATTTCAGCTCCATTTTTAGTGTCCCGACTTATTAAGAAAAAAATCATGTTTTGTCCCGTATTTCATCTTTCCTAAAATTTCTTTATTACTGGGTAATCATAGAACGAGTAGTAGAAGTGTTCTTTCACGCGAGAACAGCCCAATCAATTCGTCGAAGAACAAAAGTACCATCCAATCACAATTCGTTATTGATTAACTTGCCGTTAGAGAAGGCGGGATAGGCGGAATCGCGCTGAATACACACCAGAAGCGCTCTCTCTCGCGCGCGCGCGTTCTCTCTCTTTCCTTGCGCGCGATCCCACTCATCCCAGTTCTCTCAGACAGCGCGCGATCAGCTCTTCTTGCACCTGAATAGTCAAATGCACACATAGTTTTTCAAAATGTCCATCGTGTGGAGTATCTCATGTTAATACAGTCGGTTATGGCTTAAGTGGACGTAAACAGGTGGGTGAAAACCGGATATGTGTCAGTACATCCATGAATTCGGTCTTAAAGGGACAGTGGCCTAATTAAATATTTGTCATTAATGTTAATCAAACAACAAAATATGTTAAATAAATGTATACATGGTAAATAAACCTACTGTATTTAATTTGTATCTCTATCGTATTTGTCGTATTGTTTGTAAATTTCTGCTCACCTGTCCCGTATTCCATCATGAGAAATCTGGTCTAAACCTTCACCTCCATCCTCCCCACCACCACCACCAGGATGGTCCCTGTCCATACCTCCCAGGGGGTCGGCTACGCCCCTGCCTTCATCTTCAGGCAGGAAATGCAGAGTCCGCAACCCTTTTAGGATGTGAGCTATGGATGGGGCCTACGCCAAAGACCTTTATCTTACAATATTTTGCTTGCTGATTGTTAATAATTATTGTTGTTACGTTATCTTGCCTCCCGAGTCTTTCTGGTAGAAATCATGTTCATGGATGAGATTATTAACGTTACTGTAGTATGAAACAGAGCAGGGCTGAGTGATGTTGGAGCTGAACGAGGCCGCTGGAGCGATTGCTAATGAGAGATGTCTTGAGAGCAGAGGAACTTTTATTATGCCGCAGTCGCCGGCGCCGTGGTCGCTTCTTCCGGTCAAGCGTATGAGGTAACACAGCGCTGTTTATCATATTAGATACATTTGACTGTGTTGTAAATTTTGTTATGACGTTACTCTGTGCGTTCGCTTGGCGGCTGCTGTGAAACACTTGTTGCACACTGCAGTACGCTAGATCGATATTAGAATATCATAATAATAAATGCTGGGTGGCTTGTGTTGATAAATGGCATGCAATTCATTTTAAAACGTATTGTATGATGGAGAAAATGCTGTATTTCTTAGCTACTTGACAAAATAGTATTTTTCTCTGAGGCATGGTAAAAGCATGGTACTCTCGGAAAATCAAGAAAACTTAAACAATAAGACTAAACGTGTTGAGCTATATAACAATAATTTGTTTTCTGTTTATAAATGTAACCAAACAGTTGTTCCCTTGTCTAATAAAACATGTAATATATTAAAGCATCTTTAGTGTTTCCATGGTTTCTACAAAATAAAACCGAGGGTAATGCGGGTATGACGCAATTGACAGGCGACTCCCGGACACGTCCCGTATCCTTGGTTAAAATAACGATTTTCTCATGATTTATAAATAGTTGGAAACATTTGGGATATTTTAAGTACTCAACTGAACAAAATATATAACAGTGGCCTAGTGGTTTTTGGATATTTTACTGCAAAAATCTTACATATTGCAGCTTGAACACTGAAAGACACATTTATTCTGAGTGGGTTTATAGATGCTATTTGAACTAAGAATTTTAAGTAATTTGTATGCAATACTGTGCCAGATGCTAAAGTATTCTGGTTTTAGGATGTTCAATTTTCTAAGATTATATAGGGTAATAGGTTTATTCAAATGCAATAGTAATAGTAATGCTTGCCATTTAAATAAAATATAAAATAAAAATATTATTATAAACAAATACAAATATAGCCTAAAATATAAAAGGAATTGTGCGCCATCTTGTGTCCAAATGCCAAATAGGACATCCAAAACTGAAAAGGACACAAATTTAGATCAGAAAAACTGTACAAAAGAGGAACAAAAACACAAAAGCAGTAGCCTATCAATACAACCAATTAAAGCTGAGTAACTACTGAGATCTACGGTCATAAAGACTGTAAATTCAAAGATGGGCAGTATTTCAGGTATTTAAAATATGTATGATATATAAAATATGTAAAATAGGCCTACTGTTCTGTATTTTAAAGCCTTTTAAAAAATCAAATGTATTTTGTATTTAAACACATTTAAGTTATTTTAAGTATTTTGGTATTTTCGAAATACATAAAATATTTTGTGCCAGTCAACCTCTTTATTAGGCTGCTGATTTCCTGTATCAACTAGTTCAGGCCCCCAACCTAAACTTTCATGCACTTGAGCTGCAACTGCATGGGTGAGCGATTTTTTTTTGCATTATGGAATAAGATAAGGTGAGGATGTCATGGTTGAAGATGCTGAAGATGTTGCTGTTCATGTTTGCCAGCGCAGGACATTTTACAAATCCAGACCAGACGATGTTCTACGGCCATGTCCGGAATAAAGAGAAGCCTATCCATGTCACACAGTACAGTGAGGGTGATATTACTTAACCCGTGATATAAGATTTTGGCCATACTACCCATCCATATCATTCATCCCAGTATCATCGTCAGTAGGCTACACTTCTTGTATTTTGGGCACACCACAAGGTGTCACTGTGGCCTCAACGCTTCGCTCTCGCCTACTCTGAGCTCGATTGCTATGTCTGAGGTAAACCACGCCCTCCTCATTACCCTACGGACAAAGAAATAAGGAAATAAATGTATAAATAATTTGTTTTTTTGCTTTTCTATGTATATTTATTTATATATTTATTTATTTATTTTTGCTTTTTTACATTTCTTTGTATATTTATTTATGTATTTATTTATTTTTAATTTTGGCAGACTTCCATAGGTGATATGGCGATATATATCGTGATATAAAGTATGAATCGCTTAAACTTTTTATCAATTGTATATCGCGGTATGCAAATATATCCGTCCCGCTTTTAGTGGGCAGGAGTTATTGACACGTTAGAATGATAAAGAAACATGGACGAGTAATAAAGAGCGGGACGTACTTGATGTTAAAAAGAGTTATTAAAAGTGCAATATGCCAGCCAGAGAACTCATATTCACTATTCACACACTGACAGGCAGCTTTCTGTGCGCGGCTAAACTGTCAAATACACACAAAAATATGTAAAAATCTGAATATTCACGTAAACATAGTTGGTTTGGCATTTTTGATTCATTTGATTTTGATACATTTCAATTGGGGTATTTTGTATTTTTAATGTAAATACATTTTCATGTATTTATGCTTATCTCTGTGTACATTAACTCTGTTAGACCACCCTTCAATTTCAGAGATGACTCATTTATTTCAACACAGCAACCTCAAAAATATAGACACTCAGCTACAGTACATTGAGTGGAACAATAAATGCATAATTTCCGCATGGTAAAAATGTCTGCATGTCCCCCACGTCGCTCTCAAAACACCGGGGGAGGCTGCACTTTCTGGATTTCCTGTTCAGTCTCTTCATACCACTGCATCAAACCACAGTTTTCAGAACAAGTTTCCACTACCAACAGAGTAACATAGCTTTCTCAACACTTGATATGAAAACAATACACTTTTCTCTGTGATTCAAGGTCTTCTTCAAGAATTCAATGACACTCCTTTAAGTCTTGTAAGTACATGTCAAAAGATTATTTTTAGTGTGTGTGTGGTATATGCTTATTTGCATTTCTAACGTAATTTAAAAAAAAACAAAACAATTTAAATTATAAATTAGCATAAAAATTGGAGTGAAAATTTGAATTGAGAAATGAACATGGATTTAAGAACGGATTTTATTTTAAAGGAATATTCCGTGTTCAGTGCAAGTTAAAGGGATAGTTCACCCAATGATGAAAATTCATCATTTACTCATCCTCATGTTGTTCCAAACCTGTATGAGTTTCTTTCTTCTGCTGAACACAAAAGAAGATATTTCAAAGAATGTTTGGTTACCAAACAGTTGATGGGCCCCACTGACTTTAATAGTATGGAAAAATAAAATACTATAACATCAACTGTTGGTTACCGACATTCTTCAAAATATCTTCTTTTGTGTTCAGCAGAAGAAAGAAATTCATACAGGTTTGGAACAACTTTAGAGTGAGTAAATGATGACAGAATTTTCATTTTTGTGTGAACTATCCCTTTAAGCTCAATCAACAGCACATGTAAGATAATGTTGATTACCTCAAAATGTTAAAAAGTGAGTCACTTACTAGAAATCAAAAGTATAACCACAAAACGTAAACAATATGCGTGTTGGACCCATTCACAATATCGATTACGCTTTTTTCCCCTTTTGTAGTAATCAACCTAATGTAACAAATGCTTTTGATTGAACCTGTATTGAAGGCATATTTCTTTAATGACAGCAGCATTAAAACAGACATGAAGTAAACCTGACGATGTTCTTTTATGTTTCAAAGAGCTTCAATAGAAGAGTCAAATGTTAGGGCTGGGTAAAAAATATCGTTTTGTCGATTTTAATCGATTCTCATTTTTACGAACTAATATAGATTCTGGTCGATAAATATTCTCATTTTTACGAACTAATATAGATTCTGGTCGATAAATATTCTCATTTTTACGAACTAATATAGATTCTGGTCGATAAATATTCTCATTTTTACGAACTAATATAGACTCTGGTCGATATCCTGTTTTCAGTTAATGAATGAACGGAACATCGTAGCGCGCCTTTCATCCAATAAATAAGTTTTGTGCTTTGTTATTTTTGATATGTCTCAGATTTCAAATTCTGTCCATTATATTACTAAATTTAAAAAAAAAGAAAAGAAAAAAAAGCGTTTTGTCTGTTCGCTGCCTCAGTTCAAGAGAAGCGGCAGCACAAAGCGCATGTCAACTGATCATCTCCGCTTTAAAACCAGTTACAGTGCAAAATAAACATGAATGAACACCCGAAGCTACATTAAAATATACAGTACAATACTTACTGAAATCCGTATCATGTCTCATGTAAGCGCTCAATCGGTGTTTCAACCGCGGAAAGACGTCAACAAAACAACTTGTAAACAATGTCACGTATCACCACATTTAGTTACCTCAGAAAAAAACATATTCAGTGACCATAACTCATTAGTCAGCTAGAAAAATGAACTCTAGAGAGAAGCAATTTACTAAATATATGCACCATATTACCTATTCATTATAATTCTTAATGTTCTATTTAATGCGTGTTTGAGTTATGACAGCCACCATTTAAATGTTTATATTTCAAAAAACAAATTGGAGTAGAAATATAATTATGTAAATGTAAAGTTAGTGTTGTTATAAAAACTTCCTTGAGTGTAATTTAAGTGTTTGTATACAAATCAGTTCATTTTAACCTTTAATATTATAGGCTATGTAGTACCAACTGACTCCCATGTGTAGTTTACAGCATTAGTTGAGAGATATTTTTCCTTAAGAAAATTTGCCATGTACTGTACCTGATATATATCCAAAATAATCGATATCGAATCTAATCGCAAGCTTGTGAATCGAAATCTAATCAAATTGTGAAATGTCACTAATAATGTTTTTCTTTTCACAGCAAAAAACTTTCAGACTCTATCCTGATGAGGAACCGAAAATCAGACTAGAGACCAAAACTTTTTCAATTCTAGTAAGTCATATTGAGAGCTGATGTGAGCAAATCTCTAAAATCCAACCTTATTAACCCAAGGAACATAAAACATCATGGAAAACGCCACCTCAGTTGACAGCGATGAAAAGTTTTTGCCTTTCCAACGCTACCTCTTTACACCTGTGTACAGCCTGGTCCTGTTTTTTGGACTGATAGGAAATCTCGGAGCTTTGTACTACTTCATCTTTAAAATCAAACAGAAATCTCCTTCAAACATATACATCATCAACCTGGCGGTGGCCGACACGCTTTTCTTGTTCGCCTTGCCGTTTCGTATTCACTACCATCTGAACGACAGCAACTGGATATTTGGCGAAGCCATGTGTCGCATCACCGGCACAGTCTTCTTCGCCAACATCTACATCAGCATCACCTTCATGACCTGCATCTGTGTGGACCGCTACATCGCCACCGTCCACCCTCACACCTACCTGCGGCTCCGCAACACGTGTCTCGCCGCACTGGTGAGCACCACCGTGTGGTTGGTCTCCGGGACGGCCATGTTGACCTTCATGCACGAGTGCCCATTATCATCTAAAGGGAACATGTGCTTTGAGGGCTTCACTACAGACGAGTGGAAAGGCATGGCACCCTACAGCTTATGCAGTCTCATTTTGGGATCCCTTCTGCCTTCTGTGGTTATCCTGGTGTGTTACCCCATCGTGGCTCGCCGCATTGCCCGGATCAACAACTCCACCGCCCGTGGGGCACGGCGGATCATCTACGCCATCCTGGCCATCACAGTTCTGTGTTTCCTGCCTTATCATGTCATGCATCTAGTGTACCTCCTGTCACGCTTGAGACAGATCAAACAGGACTGGATTTACATCCTCCGTAGGGTGACTATGGCTCTAGTCAGTCTAAACAGCCTCCTGGACCCGATATTGTACTACTTTGCCACCGGCCACTACAAGTGGAGGCTCAAAAGACTGAGGTTGAAGAAGAAAAAGGGCGTTTATGCCATTTCCAAGGGTTTTTGAGCTTCTGGAGGCTTCATTCTGACTGAACTATTTGTTTTAAGTGCCGTCCACCATGTAAGATTGTACAGAGGCAAGACAAGATGACTCCAATGTGACTTGATGTAACCGAGTCAGGTTTTGTACTGATACAGTGCAAAAACAAACAAGAATGACTATATTTTTTATTACATAACAGCAAAATTATTGATAGACTGATTAATTGGCCAATATTTGGTCATCTTGAAATGATCTTGCCAGCTAGGCTGATCCCCAGTTGAGTCGGTACTGACCATCTTGTCAGTGGTTTATGCGATTTTGGTGTTTTATAATATTTTGTGTAAATATCTGCGTCTTATTTCATGTCAATGAACTACTGGATTTATATCAGATGATGTAGATATCAGTATCACCACTGGAAAAGCCCACAAACGAAAACACTGTATTTTGTTTCAAATTATTTTTTAATGGTGAACTTCATCTAAAACTAAGAAATAAATATATTTTCACAACTGAAAGCCTTCTGAATTTTACTTAAAAAAATCTTTATTGTTTTTTTTTTTTAACCAAAGACAAACTTCACATCAGTATCAGCAGTCAGGAAGGCAGACCTTTCTTCAACAACGTCGACAAGAAACTGCCCAATTCTTCATCCTGAGGAAGACAAATGTAGTTTTAAAACACTATGACAAACAGGTTAAAAGGGCACATTTCAAAACCTAACCTGTAAAACCTAAATAATTATCTAACAAAAAACAATTTTTGTATGAATAACAGTATGTAAATTAGAATAAGAGTCAAGTTATTCAATATCTTAGACAGTATGGTGTATTACTATGTGTTCAAAGGTTTGGGGTTTTTATAACTTATAATGTTCACTAAGGCTGCATTTATTTGATCAAAAATACAGTAAAACTAACATTTTGAAAATATATTACACTTTATAATAACCATTTTTTATTTTAATATAGTATACAATGTAATTTATTACTGTGATCAAAGCTGAATTTTCAGCATCATTACTCCAGTCTTCAGTGTCACATGATCCTTCAGAAATCATTCTAATAAGCTGATTTGCTGCTTAAGAAACATTTATTATTATTATCAATGTTGAAAACAGTTGTGCTGTTTAATATTTTTGTGGAAACCGTGGTAGTTTTTCCAGGATTCTTTGATGAATAGAAAGTTTAAAAGAGCAGCATTTATTTGAAACAGAAATCTGTTTTAACGTTGTAAATGTCTTTAATGTCACTTTTGATCAATTTAATGCAGAATAAAATCCAATTAATGAAAAAACAGGTTTAAATAGGTGCATTTCTCAGTGCGGTCGGAGGTGTTTCTATAAGACGCAATATCGGAGAAAGTGAAGCGAACCATGTGAGAAGATGACACCTCAAATTCACTTTCTCTCGAGCCTTTGTAGCCGTTTCAATCCAATTGTGATGCACTGCAGCATAATGGATGATGACATTTATCGTGATGTTTGTGTTATAAGCTAGCTGGCGATACCCAGCCCATGTCTGTTTAGAAACGTAAGGGCAAAAATTTTCCCTTGTGGGCTGAGAGATGCTGTAAATTCCACTAGACCAACTGTCTTACCACATGCAGAGAAAACAAGTGAAGTTTTCCAAAAATACAAACCCTCACCTTTAAAAAACAGTGGTTAAAGTTGAACACAATTTAACCCGTTTTAAATTACGAAGGGCATGTTTGTTCACCTGATAGCTCCAAGAAAGCAGAATGACTTTGAGGTTGGGCTCCTCGGCTGAGGACGTCACTTTAATAACGATGGATTCCACGATGACGGTGCCGTCTGGAACGTGCTGGATACTGTAACTTTTTAATACACTGAAAGAGAATGAAAAAGACAGACTTGACATCTAATGAAACCTTTAGGAAAGCATGACCCTCATACAGTATTTGCCCACATGGACTGACATTTTGCATTGTGGTTTGAGAGGTAACAGCGTTGTTTACTGAGGGAAAGTGTTTGGGTGAAATGACTCACCAGTATCTGCACAAGTGTAAATACAAACAAAATGTTTGAAATAGCGTTAAATTCTATTTATACTCGGTGTAAATAGCAACAGAAAGTATTTTCTTTAAGTAAAAATAGCAGTAATTTCTTTGCACTGAATGTAAAGTGTGAGTTGTTAGATAATATTTATACTTAGTGCAAATAGTGGCACATACTATTTGAACCTCAGTTTATTGTAGAATATTATAAAACAGTGCAATAATAATAACAACATATTTAGTGTATATGAATACATTTATTAAAATCATAAATGGGTGCCGCCTTATTGGGTTTATTACATGTTATTACAAAGCCCACCCCTATACCTACCCCTAACCCTACACATTAAACACTTTATTCCCATAATCCTATACCAGTTAGGCAATTTATTTCAACTTTTTGAATATTTTCTTAATTTTTATTTAAAATGAACTCCTCTCCGAGCGGATATGCAATGGGAAAAAGGAGAAGAATGAGTTTGGGAAAATTTCAAAATTCAAATTCAAACTCGGGTTGGTAGTGTCAAAAGCTAACGCCACCCATCTTACTCTCCACGCCACTGATACTGTAATCAGCAGGATTTCTTTTCTAATTTTCTGGCTCAATCGGACAATTGGTGGGCGGAGTTAGTGTAAATAGCCTCTGCCAACAAGGCTTGGTGTAAATAGACACTCTGTTACTGTTTTTATAGTTGACACAATATATATAGTCACTCAACATTTTATTGAGCGGATTGCTTCTTTAGCTTTTAAGAAACATTAGAATTTTGTTTTTTGAATTATCATTCTTATATGTATTACAACAAAACACTGTAGTGAATATGTATATTTAATTAAACGTTGTCATATGTACAAGTCTCAAGAAACCTAAAACGGTTCCCAGTTTGGTTTGAATTGGGCATAACTGAAAAAATAACTTCTTGTTCAAGGGTTAGTTCACCCAAAAATAAAAATTCTGTCATTAATTACTCACCCTCATGTCGCTCCACACCAGTAAGACCTTCGATCATCTTCAGAACACAAATTAAGATATTTTTGATAAAATCCGATGGCTCAGTGAGGCCTGCATTGCCAGCAAAATAATTAACACTCTCAATGCCAAGAAAGCTACTAAAGACATATTTAAAACAGTTCATGTGACTACAGTGATTTGACCTTAATGTTATGAAGAAACAAAATAACGACTTTATTCAACAATATCTAGTGATGGGCGATTTCAAAACACTGCTTTATGAAGCTTATAAACTTTACAAATCGTTTGTTTCAAATCAGTGGTTCGGAGCGTGTATCAAACTGCCAAAAGCACGTCCCCAAGTGGTGAACCATTGAAATTTTGAAACACTTATGACAAAACAAAGCCTCATTTACTGAAATCATGTGACTTTGGCAGTTTGATACACGCTCTGAACCACTGATTCGAAACAAAAGATTCGTAAAGCTTCGAAGCTTCATGAAGCAGAGTTTTGAAATCTCCCATCACTAGATATTGTTGAATAAAGTTGTTATTTTGTTTTTTTGCCACACAAAAGTATTCTTGTCGCTTCATAACATTAAGGTTGAACCACTGTAGTCACATGAACCGTTTTAAATATGTCTTTAGGAGCTTTCTGGGGATCTGAAAGTGTTAATTATCTTGCTGGCAATGCAGGCCTCACTGAACCATCAGATTTTATCAAAAATATCTTAATTTGTGTTCTGAAGATGAACGAAGGTCTTACGGGTGTGGAACGACATGAGGGTGAGTAATTAATGACAGACTTTTCATTTTTGGGTGAACTAACCCTTTCAGTGAGGGAGTCGAGCTGTGAACTCTGCAACGGCATTGAATGATTCACTGACTGGGTGAGTCTGATTCAAACAAGTTTGAGGTTGTTTTGTGAATCTTTTTGACTGACTCATTAAAAAAAACAGTTCGGAAGAGTCATTTGTTCATGAATCAGACATCTCAACTCATGCTGTGTCCCTTGTTCGTTTTACTCAAACCATATGGATGCAAAATGATTAAAACCATTTCCGTATTGTTTTTTTGCATTTGCGACCAATTTAGCTGCAGTCTTGAGCTCAGTTTACATTCATCTCTTTTTTCTTTTTAAATCACATCACAAATGACTCAACAATGTACTCTTAAGTAAAAACTCTCACCTAACCTCTAAATACTAAATCTGAGTACAACACATCCCACACCGACTACGTATTTGGAAAAACCTGACCTTCAAGATTGAATTGATCTTAAGGTTTAACAATTCCTCATTACATAATTTACTTACTAGTGTTACTTTAGTTTTATGTATATATTATTATAGTTTTATTAATATTTTTTACATTACTATTCAGGTTTCATTTATTTTATTTTAATCTAATATTTAATATCTAATCTAATATTTATATTTTACTTTATTTCAGCTTTATTTCAATTTACAAAATTGTTTTTAATCGTCTTATTATATGGGTGAGGGGGGCATGATTTGCTGCATTAATTTAGCAAAAGAAAAGTGTATGTGTGGTATAGTTCGCTGACCTCTTGAGGTGTGTGTAGATGCGGCCGAGTGTGTCGGTGTCACTGTGGGGGTCGTGCAGCTGCACGCGGCAGGTGAAGCGCAGCTGATGTTCACTGAGGCCCAACTCTTTGAGAGCCTGCTCTGGAGAAACCAGCCGCAGACTCTATACACACACACACACACACACACACACACACACACATATATTCAGAGAAGAGGGAATTATTGACATCCAAAACCTCATATCAGTCAAATAAATTATGAAAACCAACCTAAAGAGCCATGGTGACTTACATTGTCCTTCATTATTAACGTCCCGTGCATGGTGCGAGGTCTTTTAGCATCAGGCAATGGACCTGTGAGAAAGTTTCATTACTTACATACATATACACACACATATATATATATATATAGTAGAACTACAAGACCTCATAACCACAGGACAGAAAAGTCATGATGGTATATCTGTAAACAGGTCAAATAAAGCAGTCAGTGGTATACGTGTCAATGATCACCTCCGAGAGCCATCTCTCTCTTCAGCAGGTTGAGCGAGATGTCCACGGGGACGCTGGGGTTCGTCACTATGGTCGTCGTCTCTCCGTTGGCCGGCATATAGCAACTGATACCTGCAATGGGTAAAACAAAAGCTGTTTACATCAGCATAAAGAGAATATTTAACAAACCTTGAAAAAGAACCTATAAAAGTGATATTTTGTACCATTTTTCACCCTTGAAGTTCCCTTGAATAAACACAGAACAGAGTTATTGTAGACTTACTGAACTCCTGCTCAATCTTGTCTTTGAGGAACTCCATTTTCTTGGCCTCTCCGTGCACCAGCAGCATGTTCCTGGGTTCTGCCATGCGGATCAACTGCATGATGCCTTTGGCGTCGGCGTGAGCGCTGAAGGACATGTACTCCACCTGCAGCTTCACGTCCAACTAAACACACACCATACAGTATATGAGATGAGGGCTTGCATAGACTAGTTGGGTAGTCGAATATTTCAACCACTATTCATCACTGTTGGAAGCCATCGAGTACTCAAGCGTGCAATGTCGACGAACTTGTTTTTTTAGGTTTTTTTTTACCCAAACCGAGCCATGACTGCAACCAAAGAGAGCATGTCTTGTTCTGTTATAAACTATTTTGTACCGGTTGAGTGAAGATCTAAGTGATGTGTTGTATAATACCCCTAGGCTAACTTAAAATTTATTTTATTAATATAAATGCACATATTGCTCAATGTCAAAGACATGGATGTTAAGGTTTTAATATTGCGTGTCAATTTACATGTTAAATACAAAATGAAACCCGTTATTTTAATGTTTTTACATGTAAGAGACGTAATTCTTGCAAACACTGGTCTGTCAATTAATAAACACTTGTTGACAAACAATTTTTTAATGTTTTTTTAATGTTAACATAAACCACGAGTACTCAAGTGACTTGGGCATAGTTTTGACAAGTAACCGTCTAGGAGAAACCTACATGAGACTTAAATACAGAGATTCAGATGTGAAATATAGAAGTTTGACATAAGAATTAACTTCTGGTTTGGTCAAAAAAGGTACAAATGGCCAATTTTTATGAAAATTATGGGAAACGGTGGACAATATAAACTACAGACTATAGGTCAGTGTTCTCTGATGCCATCTAGTGAAGGTCAATTAAAATCTGTGTTTGCAGCAGTAATTACCGTTGCTCTTCCCTCTATCTCCAGTTTTTTCTGTCCATTCAGAATCTTGTGTCCCACAGTGCCTTGCACACAGTATCCTGGCATGATCACCTGAGAAATAAATACATTCAAGTCATATATTTTCTCTTTCAATGAACAATATGAGCTGGAACGGGCATTGAATGAGCTGATGTGGTAATTAAGTGTTTTGCAGTAACATCTGCTGTTTCATAAGGATTCTTACCATGTTCTTTTCATTCCCAGCCCATTTCTTGAATATCTGTAAAGACTGCCCAGCATGCAACATTCCAGGGGTGGCGAACACAACCTGATGGAACAGATATCAAAGTTTCTGGCTGCTTTTGCATAATATCATGTACTTATTTGATTCACTTCACAACAATCCATCAATTCTTTTTGAATGCTATAACAACAGAAATAGCTACAAACTTAATGTCTTCCCAAAAAGAATCAGCTCTTCAATTCTGAGGCAATTCTTGGGAATCAAGAGTTGAAACAAATCTCAAATCTTTCGGTTCTCAAAAAGTTCGGATTTGTTCACTAATTTATTTTGTGATAGATGTAACATCCTATTAGTGGAAAATCTTTTTAAATATTATACAGTTATACCAGAAAAGGTACAATATTAGATTTAAAATCTAATTATTTTATTAAATAAAGAAAAATGGGACTAAAAGGAATAAAAATTAAAAAAATTTTGTTAAGGTTTCTACATGTATCATTTAATAAAAATAAAAATAACACATATAGTAGTAGTAGTAATTGTGGTAGTAATAATAATAATAATGCATAAATCAGTAGTCATAATTATAATAACAATAATAAATCCAAGAATAGTACATAAATTATCAAAGTATATCAATGATCAGGTTTAAAGAAATAAGACATTAATTTTAGAATATTAATAATAGAATAATTAAAAACAGAATATTAATTAATATTCTACAAGGTTTCTACATGTGTCATTTAATAAGAAATAATAAAAGATAATAACAAAAATATGCTGCATAATAATAATAACAATAATTTAACAATAATAAAATCCATGAATATGCCACAAAGAATTGCACAGTACTTCAATTATTAGATTTAAAAGAAACAAGATTTAAAAATTGAACTGATATAAATTTTAGAATATTAATTAATATTCTAAAAGGTTTCTATATGTATCATTTAATGAGAGATAATCGATTAATTATAATTGATTATGCAAAATAGTTATATATATACCATTGGTCCAGGGTTATCAGCATATGTGCGATCAAAGGCTTTGATGTGCTTGAACTCAAACATGTTTCTTTGTACAAAGGTCTTGCGGATCTTCTGATTGGTCCAGGTGATAAAGAGTTTGTAGTAGTGATTGGCTTTCTCCGTCAGCCCGGTGGAGAAATAAATGGGTGCTTTCAGATTCATTCTCTCCCTGTTAAAGTGAACAACAAGCAATTAGACACTGTTCTGTGCCAATATACAGTTTCCAGAAGCATCCTTACAGAATATATAATGCCTTAAACATGTTCAAAAAGGTAAAAAATAAAAGGTGAGCAGCAGCAATTTTACAAGCTCACCAGAATGTTTCCAACAAAATACAGAGTTCCTGTGCTCTTCCCAGAGCAAACACTGGAATCAAGACCTAAAACAGAGACACCAAAATGAGCAGAACTTAAACACACACGTCTGAGAGAGTATGACTGAACTGACATTACAAAATGGATCATTCAGCTCGTCTTGTCTTACCTTGCCTCCTCTTTCCACTGTTTCATGAACTTTCTTCAAGAAATCTCTTTCCCTGCAGCGTTTGGAGTCTCTGATCGTGGTGGCATACGTGGATTCTGATATCAAAATATCTGGCCGGCATTTGTCAATCCAAGCAGCTCTGGGTATATAAAGTCAGAGAATTTAAAGGGTTAGTTCAGCCAAAAAATAAAAATTCTGTCATCATTTACTCACCCTCATGTCGTTCCAAACCCGTAAGACCTTCGTTAATCTTCGGAACACAAATTAAGATATTTTTTATAAAATCTGAGCGCTTTCTGCCCTCCAATGACAGTCTACGCAACTACTACTTTGATGCTTCAAAAAGTTCATAAAGAGATCGTAAAACTAATCCATATGAATTGAGCAGTTTAGTCCAAATTTTCTGAAGAGACTCGATTGCTTTATATGATGAACAGATTGAATTTAAGCTTTTATTCACATATAAACATCCATCAACTCACACATCAGTTGTGGTAAACGGAAGCTCAAGCATGTTTGCTTGATGTATGAGAAACAATGAGGTTCATTCTCGTGTTACGCAGCACATTTGAGCTTCCGCACCAACCAATGTGGTTTGTTTTTGCGCGCCAAGCAAGTTCGGTTGAGCTTCTGTTTATGTTCGCTGATCAATGTTTATATGTGAAAAAAAGCCTACATTCAATCTGTTCATCATATAAAGCGATCATGTCTCTTCACTTAATTCATATGGATTAGTTTTACGATCTCTTTATGAACTTTTTGAAGCGTCAAAGTGGTAGTTGCGTAGTCTGTCAATGGAGGGACAGAAATTGCTCAGATATCATTAATAAGATCTTCATTTGTGTTCCGAAGATAAACAAAAGTCTTACGGGTTTGGAACAACATGAGTGTGAGTAAATGATACGTTTTTTTGGGTGAACTATCCCTTTAAACATGACTTATACTTGAAGAGTTACATAAAATATGTGACAAAAAAGAGCTTTTACTCACCCCAAATGTCTGTCTGGTGTCATGTTGTAATCACCCTATACAAATTGATTTATATATAATTAGCAAATTAAGTCAATAGCTGGAACATCATAAAATTGAGAGTATGTAATAGGTAATGTGACACTCACTGTGTAGACGACAGACTCCAAGCCAACTTTGATTTGAAACATGGCAGCTCCCAGCACATGACCTGCATAGTACGCTTTGATCTCAAGCTCTTCATCTACCTTGATGGAGACAAAAAAAAAAAAATCCATTAGCAACATAAACACAATCCTTCGAAGCTTAAATAACATTTTAGTTTAAGCATTTTCAATAGGGACATTTTACAATGAAAAATGCATATTAAATTACTCAAATTAATTAAATTAATTAGTTTACATTAATTATTTTTCTAAAATTATTTTAAAACTTGAGACAACAAGCTTTACCTGAACTGTTTGGTGGAGGTTGAGTGGCACAACTTTCTTCATACAGTCTTTGATCATCTGTGAAGTGAAGAAGTTGGTCTCTCCCTTTTTGTCGACTGTGATCTTTCTGAAGTCCTCCAGCAGGATGGGACAGATGGCTTTGGTGGGGTGGGTCATGTAGATGGGCCCGTCGTAACCCACCATCTCGCTCATGTAGGGAAGAGCACCGCAGTGATCCAGATGGAAATGACTGAGAGGAACATAAAGGAGGAAAAATCACAATGGAGAGCAGGAAAACTCACACAGCAATCACATAATACAAATCAAGTATAAACAAACCTTATAATGACACAGTCCAAGAACTCAGTGAGGCGGCCGTTTTGGGTAATGTAACTAAAATCTGGGAAACGTCTCTGAAAACAAACACAGAAAGTTATGGGTGTAGTAGACTACAGAATTATACTTAAAATACACATAATGTATAAATGTAGCAAGAACCGCTGTAACGCACATCATCGTTGAAGCCCATGTGCATCCCGCAGTCAAGCATAATGTTTTTGCCTCCAATGGAGACCAGAATACAGCTGCGGCCGACATCCTGACCAGCCCCTGCCAGACAACAGATACACACATTCAGAAGAACTTGGTTTAGAATTACACTGATTTATATAATATTATTTACCTATATGATATTATAATATTTACATTATATAAGTCAAAATATATGATTACAAACATACTATTAGAAAACCTATATGACATGTATAAAAAATTTAATATCAACATATAAATATATATATATATATGTGTGTGTGTGCGTATATATATATATATATATATACACACACACACACACACACACACAATATGACATTATATGGTATAATATAAAGTCTAAAATAGGTCATTTTAATGTATAATAACAAGTGAAGTATAACAACAAGTGATTTCATTTACTCGTTGATTAATATATATAATATTTGCATATATTATCGGATTTGTTAAGTATCATATGTTTGAAATTGGCTTATTTATACTCGTTTTTCAGAAGTGTTACCTACAAAATTAAGCAAACGTCTTACCTAAAGGCGTGACTTTGATATCAGGCATCTTGACAGCTTTGAAAAGATCAGAAATTAATATTTTATGTTTACAAGAGACTAACAGTCAAACTCTAATTGTAGATTAGCTGGATAGGAACACTTGATTAGGTGCATGGCAGTCAGCTTGCACACTTCCCAGGGATGTAAACCAACTGTGAAGACTTTATAAGTGTGGAAATGTTCAAATAGTAGATCATTCAAAAACACGTTAGCACAGAAGCTAAACAACTTCACGCCGCAGCCATAACGACGCCACAGTGCAGAACAAGAGAGAACTGAGAAGCATATCTACAACTGTCTTGGTGTGGGCGTGGCTTAGTGGCCCATACGTTGGCTATAATTTTCAATAGTATTTAAAATCTTCACTATGTATTTTCAATTCAATGGCTATTAAAGCACTTCACCATTATTATTCAGGTGTAAATTATTATCTAGACCGCTACTTAAGCGAACCAAAGACAGCTAGTCCACGTGGTAACTGTTACTTTTCACAGCGCTGGTCAGTTTGGACCAATCATGATCGTTTACGATTTCTGGAAATTATTTTTAAAAGTAATTTTCATTCCGATTTCAAGGGCGTATTTATATTTCGTTATAGGTAAAAAATTGTGGAGTTCATATATTAAAAAAGATTATAGTGTTCAGTATATAAATGTCTCCGATAAGACAAACAACCTCCAGATATTTGAATGCGGCTCAATGGAGAATTCGACTTACTGAGCCGTCAAGCGCCCCCTGATGGAAGACTATTTTGTGCATAACAAAAAAGCTAGTAAGAATTGACGTCTAATGTGACGTCGTTGCGTAATCTTCAACCCTATTGGTTAAATTCCCCAAACAACCGCAGAAGGCCAAGACCCAACGTCCAATCACACGGACATTTTTGTCATGTGACATAAAAAACGTGATTTGATTGGTCTAATGTTGCCTACGTTGCTTAAAGAACGCAGGAAATCACGGAAGAGAGGATAAAAGGGAAAGCAAAAAGCGTTTTAAGTGATATGATCCCAATGAAGGACACATAAGATACTTTTTTAGCTAATCAGTATATAAGAACTTTTAATCACTCGTAGATTTCGTTTGTCCACGAATTTTCTTTTGTTTATTTCGTGGTAGTTGAATAAGAAAGACCAAAAATGGCAGATACATTCAGTCTTCAGAGGGTTTTAGAAACATTCAGATCAAGTCTGAGTGAGAATAAGGAGGTTTACATTAAATATTATATATCAGGGTGGAAGGAGCTGGTCAGGTGGGTACATGTAATATTAAGGAATTTTTATTTTATACTTAATTTGTATTATATTTCAAGACCTGTAAAATTCACAGAAATCAATATTAATTTATGGAAAAAGTGTCTATCTTGTAAGTGTCTATCTTGTAATTAGAATTACAAATGTCTGGTAAAGTAATAAAACAATGAATTGGTACAAAAATGTGTGAATATTGTTTAAATATGGATTGCCTGATAATAAGCATTTAGACGTTTATTAATCTAAATCCCTCTTTTTCCATATCAGCTTCATGAATAGTTTGGGAAACGTGTTTTCCTTCATCTCCAAGGATGTGGTCTGCAAAATCCAGATCCTAGAGAACTTCCTTTCAGGAGAAAACGGATCCCATTATGTCACCATCCAGTCCATGGTGAAGTACGAGCTGGAAAATGACCTGGTGGACCTCACCAAAAGAGGCAGCCACCCAGAATCCGGTTGCCGGACTCTTCTGAGGCTTCATCGTGCTCTGCGCTGGCTGGAGCTCTTCCTCGAGAGACTGCGAACCAGCACCGAGGACAGCAAGACCTCAGTCATGTGTTCGGATGCCTACAACGAGTCTCTGGCTCATCACCACCCCTGGCTCATCCGTAAAGCTGTCGGCGTGGCGTTCTGTGCGCTTCCAGGGCGCAACACGTTCTTTGATGTGATGAATGCAGGTGATCACACGCAGGTGGTTGCTCTGTTAGGAGAGTCTTTGCCCCTCATCTCTGAAGTATACCAGATCACAGAAGACTTATATGCGAAGAACAACCTCCTGGAGTTACCATAGAGGGATAGATTTAGTTCCTTACACTAATTAAGACATAGTTCTTGTGGCACATACTCACTTATTTACTACAAACATAGACTTCTTTGAATGTCTCGCTGTTTAAAAATATTCATTTATTTGTTTTGCTGAAGGGACATGCTGCAATATGCAGATTTAATGCACATTTTATGCAGGGATCTGCTCATTTTACCTATAAACTACACAACCTTGTTGGCCGAGTGGGCTTTAAATGTTAGGTGTATTTTAATATACAGTATTTGAGCTTAGGGAACAATATAAAGCCATGATGTTTATTTGAAGGATGTTTATGATATACATTTTAATTTAAAGTGCTGTGTATTTGAATATATAGGTCGTTTCCTTTTTCCTTGAATGTTAATTATCTTATTGGTGATCATTTTATTTCACTTGAATTCATGTTGAATGTGTGTCTTAATTCTGCAGCTTTGCTGAAACTACAAAGGGGGAAATGTTGTAGATGTAAAGATAAAATATGTAATGCAATAATTAAATATAAAGAAATAGGTGTTTTTGTCCTGGTTGTTCTTATATTATATCTCACATTTAAAGCAATCCAACATTTATGCTTTTTTTATTTTAACTTTTAGGGAAGATGACATGCAATACTTACATTTACAATTTCATTTACAGTTTGACAAACAGTACACCTCTTAATAAGCAATACAATACTAATACATTTTTAGGTTATTATTCTTATTTAGCACATGCTTCCATCCAAAACAACTTGAAATACATTTTTGATTTGCAAACCTTAGTTTACCAGTATCGATACTTAATCATTCTGGGAATCATTGTTGAACTCTTGTTCACACTTTTTAAACTGCAATTATGGCCCTTAAATTGCTTTAATGTGTTTAGTAAAAGTAAATGTCTCTATAGTAAAATTCGCACCAAGACACATAAGATGCTTTTCATGAGTAATGATATGAATAGAGCTGTTTTTTTTCCACAGCAGCAAATGAAACTCGATGAAATGACTATATGCTTTACATCTGAGTCATTTCATTGAGTTTCATTTGCTGCTGTGGAAAAAAAAAACAGCTCTATTGCAAAAATGAAACAGCACTGGATTGAAAAGAAAAAAAGAAAAAAAAAATCATTAAATGAAAAGGTGAAAAACAGATAAACAAAGGATACCTCTATCAGTAAGAAAGATATATAAATGAGAAAAAGTTTAATCGATTCACACTTTATATCATCTCCACATATATATCGCCATACCACCAAGTCCTAGCAAACAGTAATGCTTAAGAAATTTGTTTGTATTATTATTTATAAGTTTAAGTTATTTTACAGTATGAGAAATCTGAGCAAGAATGACTTCTAATCTAGGCTGTTCTTGTGAATAAAAAAAAGTAAGTTCAACAGCACGGTTGCTGCCAGAGAATTAAGGAAATATGTATTTCAGAGAAAAGTAAATCACATTTTTAGGAGATAACAGCCTAAATTGTACCAAATGGAATGTTTCTGATTGCATTGATAAAATAAATGTTTACAGAATACATGTAAGTTGGAAAAAGTATCAGTCTGGGAGCTAGTTGGGTAAATATGATGCAGTATATTTTATTTCTTTCCAGTGAATAAAAAAAGTTGTTCCAGTAATAGGTAATTGTTTACAAAAACGCTCATTATAGCACTTCCGCTTAGGAAGCGTTGCCACGGAGACGCAAGCGCGTCGGCAACACTAGCGACTGAGGTGAAAATGCCTCCTCACCAGATCTCTTCAACAACGACTGAAAGAAGCGAATAAGATAATAAAGGTACGACACATCTTTTATATTTTACAATATAACGATTATTTATTGAATATTTGATCAACTTTAACCTATAAACAGAACCCTAAATTTAAAGTTATTTGCAAGCTAGTTGGTGAATCTATCTATCTATCTATCTATCTATCTATCTATCTATCTATCTATCTATCTATCTATCTATCTATCTATCTATCTATCTATCTATCTATCTATCTATCTATCTATCTATCTATCTATCTATCTGTCTGTCTGTCTGTCTGTCTGTCTGTCTGTCTGTCTGTCTGTCTATCTGTCTGTCTGTCTGTCAATATGTCTATCTATCTATCTATCTATCTATCTATCTATCTATCTGTCTGTCTATCTATCTATCTATCTATCAATATGTCTGTCTATCTATCTATCTATCTATCTATCTATTTATCTGTGTCTATCTATCTATCTATCTATCTATCTATCTATCTGTCTGTCTGTCTGTCTATCTATCTATTTATCTGTGTCTATCTATCAATATGTCTATCTATCTATCTATCTATCAATATGTCTATGTCTATCTATCTATCTATCTATCTATCTATCTGTCTGTCTGTCTGTCTGTCTGTCTGTCTGTCTGTCTATCTATCTATCTATCTATCTGTCTATTTATCTGTCTATCTATCTATCTATATGTCTATCTATTTATCTGTCTATCTATCTATCTATCTATCTATCTATCTATCAATATGTCTGTCTGTATATCTATCTATCTATCTGTCTGTGTCTATCTATCTATCTATCTATCTATCTATCTATCTATCTATCTATCTGTCTGTCTGTCTATCTATTTATCTGTGTCTATCTATCTATCAATATGTCTATCTATCTATCTATCTATCAATATGTCTATGTCTATCTATCTATCTATCTATCTGTCTGTCTGTCTGTCTGTCTATCTATGTCTATTTATCTGTCTATCTATCTAACAATATGTCTATCTGTATATCTATCTATCTATCTATCTATCTATCTATTTATCTGTCTGTCTGTCTGTCTATCTATATGTCTATCTATTTATCTGTCTATCTATCTATCTATCTATCTATCAATATGTCTGTCTGTATATCTATCTATCTATCTATCAATATGTCTATCTGTCTGTATATCTATCTATCCATCTGTCTCTCTATCAATCGGCGTGTCTATCTATATGTCTATCTATTTATCTGTGTCTATATATCTATCTGTCTGTCTGTCTATCCATCTGTCTCTCTATCAATCGGCATGTCTATCCATCTGTCCGTCTGTCTGTCTATCTAATCAGAATTCAATGTCCTCAGGAGACAGGATGCATGTGACCAGGCCCAAGTCTTCTAAGGGGCGCAGCAGACCCATGATGGCTCACACTTCGAGTGTGGAAACACCTTCTCAGCCCTCGTCTCTTTCCCCCCAGCCTCCAGCTGCCAAGGCTAATGACAGGTTAAACCAGTCCCTTCGATCCCAAGCCATTCTGAGACGCAGCAGTCAACCAAGTACAGATATACTGACTGAAATCTTTGACAGACCCCCGGATGAGCCCGTCTCACTCAACAAATACAGGGTTCTGCCATCCATAGAGAAAAAAACTTCCGGTTCTAAGTTTAGTCAAGGTGACAGCAGCCATAGGATGTGTCAACACTCTTCACGTGTCTACACAAAGGCCCGAATGGATGTGATGTCAGAGGGGACAGGAAGTGAGAAAGGTCTAACTCCTCCAGAGGAATCAGGCCTGCTGCTTGCTATCAGAACTCCATGCGGTCAGAGATTCAAGTGCCATTTCCGGCCAACAGACCAGCTCCAGGCGGTGCTATCAGCCGCAGAGGCTGAATTCGGGGATAGGTTTGACAATTGTGTGATTGAGACTATGGATGTACCACGCAGGACTTTTACAAACCTTACAATGACCTTGGCTCAGAGTGGTGTCCTAAACAAATCGGTTTTATGCATTTCCCAAGATGACAGCCCCATGGATTTAACTTGAACATTAATGTAGTGCAACTTTTTATGGACGCTTATAATACAAAGACACAATATTTTGATTTGCTGTCTGAAACCATTTCAAATTATTAATCACATTCCTCATGATTAAATACATGATTTGATGGTAAAATGTTTATATATGACTAAAAAAAATCTGTATAGAACTTCATATTCATGTCAAAGTCGACAGGGAAAAATTAGATATTACAAATATCTAGATAAAAGATTATTAGTGCTGTCAAATTGATTAATCTTATCTAACATAAAAGTTTGTTTACATAATATATGTGTGTATATATATTATTATATTTATATATATTATATATGTGTGAGTGCAGTGCACACACATATTATATACATATATACACACACATATGTAAACAAACGTTTATGTTAGATGAGATTAATCAATTTGACAGCACTAAATATATATTATAGATAAAAAGATTTTATATGTTGCTTAGAGAAAATTAAACTTATTTCTGGGACCATTAAGACTTTTTGAATTGACATCTTGATGATTAGACATTTTCCCTATATATTCTGATTACCACAAATTAAAATAAAGTTTTTGTCTTTATGCAAAATAATGACAATGAATAATTCTGACAAACTGCACGCCAGATGCATGTTAAAACAAGAGTTGGAAAGACCAAAAAAAAAAAAAAAAAAAAAAAAGGGAAAAGAGGGAAAAAAAAAGTATGAATCCATGCTAAGAGTATGACACGTGTTGCTTTTAATGCTTGCAAAGAAGTGAAAATTGATAACACCACACAGAAATGAGCCATCTGGTAGTTTTATTATTATAAGAATATAGAGGAAACAACTATAAAACCCTAAATGCAGCTAATGTACCAAAAAACCCTGAAATGCGAAATGCAATCGCAAATGGGTTTCAGTCAAACAAAGTGCATTACTTTGAGCAGCAAAAATGTAAACAAACTAAAATAATTTTGCTTTTCGCAAACAAGAGTAGAGCAGCCGTTCCTAACAGTATAGCTACAAAACAATCACTCTTCAGTAGTACTTTGTAAAAGTGCTGCATTTCCTGCAACAGAACAGAACACGCTAGCAAATGTTCAAATAATTCAGTGCAACTAAAACTCAAACTAATATTTGGTCTGTTTGAACAGAACAAAACAAACCTTCGTCTTCCAAAAGCTTGAATGGTTTTACAGTTCAAGTACAATGGCATCATTATATATCACAATAATACTTTATTGTGTTTTTACACAATTCTCATAAAAAAATGTCTATTTATTCTAAAGTGCTCTTGAGGAATGTTAGTGTTTCGAGTTGGTCTTAAGGGACTGTGTCATTTGTGCGCTTTATAATTTGGTGCGAATTTGAAGGCATGCTGAATTTATGAAATCCCAATGGTTAACTATATTTATCTGAGATTCTCTTCCTTACTGACTTTTATCTTCTCAGATACTGTGATAGAATAAATACTGAAGTCTGTTATGATTCTATTCACACGTAAGACCAAAAGGTAGTCGACTAACTTCAGAGTGCAACACTATGCAAGATATGCTTTTTTAGTCAAGTAGATAACAGACAAAATGTCTATGTTTAACTCTCCAGTAAACAAGGTTAAATGTAGGAATTAGTATTTCAATTCACTTCTAAATGAAATCATACTCTGTCAAACGCAAACTGATTCAAAAGGTCCTGGAATACCATAAGCTTAGAATCAAAACTATTTGGCATTAAGCTTGTCGAGTTAAAGCGCATTCTTTTAAATATGCGTCGATAATTGATGTAAACATCATAAGGTAACAGCAGAACTGATTTTTATGAAAATAACGTGGATTTCGCTCTTCATCACTTCAGTTGGCGATTTTTTCAATTTCGTCAAGGTCATCTGTGTCCAGCCTCAAAATTTTCTTATCTGTTGGGAAAAACAAATGAATAAATTAAACAATCCAATTCAATATAATATTTATATAAAACTATTATATTGAATTATAAGATAAATATAATATTAAACACTAATTTTAGAATGATTCATTATTTTGTAATTTATATACATTACTATTCATTACATAATTAAATAAAAATTAAAATGTGCATTACATATACAATATATACTAATTATTTATAACATTTATGTATATAAATCAGGGTTATTAGAGTTAACTAAAACTAGAACTGAAACGGTAAAAAAGTTTTGTTACTTAAAATAGAATAAAACGTTCACTGAAATAATTTCACTTAGTTTAACGTGATGTACTAAAATAGCTAAAACTAAAATAAAAATTAATTTCAACTAAATAAAACTTAAAAATGACAAAAATTACTAAAACTAACTAAAATGAAAATGGAAAATATAAAAATAAAAATGTATTCAAAAGATTAAAAAAAACCCCCACTATAATAGTATCTTGATACTACAAGAACACCGATTTAAATTATAAAAATAATGAATAATTATAAAATTCATTACAATTTATACAGTCAAATCAAAATGTATTCAGACACCTTGAACATTTCATTCATTAATACAGTTTATTCACTATAGTTTAAAAAAATGGTAATAAAATATGACAAGATCTCAGAGTTAAACTGTGTCAGAAAAATTAATCTTAATTATGTCAGATAACACTTAAGCAAAACATGGTCAGGTCAAAGTGTCTGAATAATTTTTGGTCCCAAATTTATCAATTTTACTGGTAGTCCACTGTATGAAGAATTTTTGGGTATAATATGTCACAGTTTACTTTAACTGAATAATTTTTGGTTTGACTGTATATGAATATATAATATATATAGTGCTGTCAAATCGATTGGTCACATCTAACATAAAAGTTTGTGTAATATATATATATATATATTTTTTTTTTTACAGACTTATGTTAGATGCGATTAATCGATTTGACAGCACAAAATATATATTTTAATTCATTTTTAATTTTAGAATTACTCATTTTTGCAATTAATTAAAAATAAAATAATTACTGGCTGAACTATTCTTTCAAGAGATAAACTAATGGAGAGACTTACTAAAATGCCTCTCGTATGTCTTGAGAATCTCCATGCTGCGCTGACTGTCCACCATGTTGACAGCGAGTCCTCTCTTGCCAAAGCGTCCAGTCCTACCGATCCGGTGGAGGTATGTTTCGTTGTCTGGATTGCCATCTTTGTCCAGTGGAAGGTCAAAGTTGATCACCACTGACACTTGTTCAACATCAATACCTGTGGACGGATAGCTTGATTATTTGAAGATGGCAGAATTTACACATAGATGAGTTATATACAACTAACTCATCTTTTGGTTAAAATAGCATATTCTATCAAGGATGTAAAAATACAGCTTTGCATCTGATTAGATGTATATTTGGTAGTGTACTTGCCTCTTGCACAGACATTAGTAGTGATGAGAACTTTCTCCTTGCCATCTCTGAAACGTTCAATAACAGCTGCCCTCTGCTCAACCACCATTTCCCCACTGAGGAGCGCCACCTGGTGGCCCTCTTTAGACAGCTGGCCGGCAAGCCAGTTGGCTGTTTTTCGAGTCTGAGAAAAGACAATAACATGAGATGATTGAGTGAAAGAAATAACAAAACACAGAAATATCAACCAGATTCAAACATACTCACATGACAGAAGATCATAGCTTGTGCGATAGTGATGGCCCCGTAGATGTTACAGAGCGCGCTGAACTTGTCCTCCTTGCTGTTGCAGAGCACATAGTACTGCTTGATAGTGTCCAGGGTCTCCTCTTCTCGTTTAAGCTTGATGATGTTGGGATCCGGCACGACCCGCTCAGCAAACTTCCACACAGAGTCCTCAAAGGTGGCAGAGAAAAGTAACATCTGACAGCCTTTGGGCAGCATTCTGTAAGAGACAGGAAATAGAAACCTTTTATACTCAATCTCATGCTAAACCGTTACCACTTCTTTGCATTTTAAGTTAGTTTTAAAAGCCAGTATATCTGAAGGATCAGTCAGTTTCAGACTCCAGTTTGAACAATGTAAGGCTGAACACCGTTACTGACAATCGTCATTTTGGCTGCGTGAGATTCTCCAGCTTTGTTGTTGCTCCGCCCTCTTCTGGAAAGGGGGCCGGGAGCAGCAGCTCATTTGCATTTAAAGGGACACACACAAAAACGGCATGTTTTTGCTCACACCCAAATATAGGCAAATTTGACAAGCTACAATAAATGATCTGTGGGGTATTTTGAGCTGAAACTTCACAGACACATTCTGGGGACACCAGAGACTTGTATTACATTTTGTGAAAGGGGCATTATAGGTCCCCTTTAATCTAAAAATCTTACATATTGTGCCTTTAAAAGAAAAATGCCTCAGTACCTAATTAAGTAATAATAGTAATAATAAAGAATTATTATTTTTAAACTTTAATTAAGCAAAGTTCTTTCAAGAATTTCAGCATTGTAACAAAGAAAAAACACTTTCAAAAAAATATAAAATCTGAAAATCATGCACATCTTTGAAAAGGTGTTATCAAGTCATTGTATGAAATGCATTTTTAATGTTTTAATAATAATAATAATAATAATCAGATCCAGACACACACAAAAAAAAGTGTTCATTACAGATCAAAATCATTATAGATCATGTTTTTGTGTATTTGCCTGCAAGGTTTCAAAGCCAGTTCTCCAAACACTAGGGAAATTTCACCTCTGAATGCGGATGCTCTGGTCTTGGTGTCCCTGTGTGGCGATCATGACATCAGCCTCGTCCAGAACAAACACTTTGATCTTTTTCGGGTCGATGAGCTTCAGCTTAACGCACCAGTCCAGAACTGTCCCAGGTGTGCCGATGACGATCTGCTCCTTGATCTTAACGCCACGCTCCACTGACAGAAGCACAGCAGTCATCACGCATTTAGATCTGGTTTACACAAGATTCTGAGGCTTCATTTAAGTCACTTACTTTTATGTCCTCGAACAGCATATGCCAGTTTAACTTCAGGATAAAACTTGCCCATTTGCGCGATGACTTTACCCGTCTGCAGAGCGAGCTCATATGTGGGAGAAATGCACAGACACTGGAAGAAAGACACAGTATTATCAACATTTACGTTATAGTTCATGCTGAAATGAAAACTCGCCCTTATGACTTTTATGAGTTCATGCAAGAAGATATTTTGCAGATTTAGTTTCCTTATGTGCACCATGAAAAAAAAAAAAAAATTACCATATTTTTTAGGAATAAAATGTTATATAAATCAGGCAAATTATATATGAACCAACCCCACTGTAAAAACCTTCAGAAAATTGATAGGAATAAAACTGGAAAGTTAAGTGTATGTACTGTAAGTGCTACTGAAGTGGAGACTTCTGGCTGAGTACAAGAAAAAATGGCCTTTAAAAATATGTATTGTAATTGAAATCTACAGATACAGACAAAGTGTCATAAAATTAACACTTAAATGTGTATTTCAGATGTTTTTTTACTTTCCAGTAGTCTGAAAGAAGACAAGTTATGGAAGCAAAATGGCCTAAAATCTCAAAATTGACCAGTGCCTAAAGAAACAATGGTTTTTGCCTGTAGTGTCTTGCCTTAAAAGGGTTAGTTCACCCAAAAATGAAAATTCTGTCATCATTTACTCACCCTCATGTCATTCCAAACCCGTAAGACTTTCGTTCATCTTCAGAACACAAATGAAGATATTTTTGGTGAAATCAGAGATTTCTGTCCCTCTGCTGACAGTCTACACAACTACCACTTTGATGCTTCAAAGTGTTCATAAAGAGATTGTAAAATTAATCCATATGAAAAAATTAATTAATCGATATGCAGTTTAGTCCAAATTTTCTGATGAAACAATCACTTTATATGATGAACAGATTTAAGCTTTTATTATGGGTGTACAACGACATGGGGGTGAGTAAATGATGACAGAATTTTCATTTTTGGGTGTACTATCCCTTTAAGTCAGAATGAAAGGGAACATTCGAGTGAATCTCAGTTTTCTCACCTGCGGCCATTTTAAGCCTGGGTCCACATGACTGAGCATGGCCAGCACGAAGGCGGCTGTTTTACCAGTGCCAGACTGAGACTGAGCGATCAGATTCTGAGGTCTGTGAATGAAGGAAACAGTCTGTTCATATGATGTGTTATATGAAACTTACTTCACACTCATACTCTCAGAGATTTCACATAAATATCATAATGGTCAAATATTGTGCATCAAATATCCAATATGTGTGTCACTGTTCTTTTAGTCAAATAAAAACAAATTAATTCCAATTCCAATAATTCCACACACACACACACACACATATATATATATATATATACACATAATATATATAAATATATATATATATATATATACATACATATATATATATATACATATATACACACACACACACACACACACACACTCTGTTATCAGCACCTTTTACATCAAAACATTGTTATTTCTTATTATGGAACCTGCCAGAACTGATTTCGCTTAATACTGAGTGTTTGGAGCCAAAGTGAAATTCACTTTTCACTCCAAACCCTCAATAACACATCTGTATTCAGCTAAAATCAAATTTATAAAATACGTGAACTTACGGTTCGGCAAGCATCATGGGAAGGGCATTCTCTTGGATTTTAGAAGGTCTGTTGAAGCCCATTTCATAAACGCCTTTGAGCAACTGAGGTTTCCTGAGTTACACAAATTAAAACAAACTAAATTGACACATGCAAGCCACCTGAGAGGTGTCGAAGCTTCCAAATATAGTGCATGGTCTTAATTCATTTTTTCTCTAAATATTCAGAAGGCATTTAGCAGTAATTGTTATGAATGCTACCATTCAAAAGTTTGGGATTTGGCTCTAATGTTCACCAAGGCTGCATTTATTTGATAAAAAAATACAGTAAAAAAAACATTAATATTGTGAAATATTACAATTTAAATTAACTGTCACATGATCCTTCAGAAATCGTTCTAATATGATGATTTGCTGCTTGAGAAACATTTCTTATTATTATCAATGAGCAGCTGTGCTGCTCAATATTTTTTGGAAACATTTTTTTCAGGATTATTTGATGAATAGAAAGTTTAAAAGAACAGTATTTATTTGAAATAGTTTTTTTTGTTACAATGTAAAAGTCTTTTCTTTCACTTTTGATTAATTTAATATATCCTTTCTAAATAAATAAAGACCTCAAACTCAGTTTTTTTCCTCAGATGTCATTGCTTTAACACATATGAAGTACTCACAGTCTCAGCTCCTCGAAGGTCTTGACTGAATACAGTGGTGAGTTTGGGTCTCTCTGAAGAACCTCCACTTGGTTTGTGTTGTTGACCACATTGCTTCTGATCAGCTTATTAAGGAGAGACTGTGTGGCTTTGTCCTCTAAAATAGTATATTAGGAAAGGAGCAAGCTTACTCTGACGTGTTTTCACTGTCAATCCATAAAGCTTGGGTGTCATTTTAATAAATGCCTTAAGATGCAACTACACACTTTTTTTAATGTCCGAATAATTCACAATAGCACTAAATGTGTATTAAGCAAATAAATTGGCTCAATTTTAATTTTATGTTGACTGTAACAGTTTAAAAATGAACCTTTTTCCTCTTCATCAGATTTGTCACCATCATCTACAGGAGGGAAAAATAAATAGCACATAAGAAAATGCAAAGAAATCTTTCAATGCAATTATTGTTAACAGTTATCTTACACATCTTTAATAGTTCACACACACACACTCTCAAATTATTCCAAACCTGTATGTCTTGGTTTGTTCCTTAGAGGAATTAAAAAAGGGAACTTTTGAGTGAAAGACTGATCGTTTCTTCGATCAAGAACCAGATAATCTTAATTTAGTTTGATGAACACCTTTTCAAAGGTTCTCTTTTTGTGTTCAGCAGAAGTCAAACAGGTTTGGAACTGCATAAATATTAATTTCTGTGTGAACTATTGTTTTGTTGCAATATAATAATGTAAAACGTTACTACCATTAGTCTGATGTGCTGCATCTCCCCCTTCCATTATGCGCAAGTTCTTAATCTGTTTTCAAACAACAGAATTTACAGTTTTAGAAAATATAAATGCTCTGCCAATATCCAATAACGAACATTCACAAATTAAGCATTTGTCAATAGTAACGTCTTAAATTGATTAAACAACAGTCAATGATTTAAATCAAGTAACGTTAGATGCTAGTTTAAGTGCTAGTTAGCCATAAAAAGATACGTAATGTAAATTACACAAACACTCACTAGCTTTCAAACAGCAAAGGCTTATTTTATCACACGACAGTTAGATAAAAGTTATGTAGACTAACTTCATAGTTAAGTGGTTCAAAGTCAAACTGTAGTCACTAAAACTGATCTAGATTTAAAATCTCACATAGGCCGTGTCTCAAAACCTAGTAAGAAAGCATTTTGATGGTCAAAACCGTGTTTGGACGTTCCAAACGCGCATGTGACATTCAGAAATAACATCTAGGTAGGTAGCTCACATGGATTTGAGACGCAGCCAAACTCTGACTCACCGCCGCTAGTGCGCTAATCCAATACAAGTTACAACACAATTAAAATCACATTTTCACTCACAGGCTTGGCTGTAGACTCTTGTTCGTCCACAGCTAGAGCCCACGAATCGGTTGACATGGCTTCTGTCGCAGATATATGAACTATTAAACGGTCTTAATAAGTCTTCAAATGGGATGTCCACTTCACTCGACTCAGCTTCACGAGAACGCGCAAACTGACAGCGCGCGCATAGAACGCTGTCCGGCCGGAAGTCAGCACATGATACCCAGTTCCAGTTTACTATTCATTACAAACAATTTCATGTGTAAGTATCTGTGTTGTAGTCTAAACCAGTTTTAAATATTAAAATAAGTTAGTTTATTTTTCTAAAAAGCAATTTGTGCGGACAAATATCATTTTCCACTGACTTTACTGTTTGGCGCCACAGAGGCCTATGCAAGTCCAACCGCATTTCGTCATATATACATATATATATATATTTTAATTATGTATTTATTTTGTTTTTGTATTTTTATGTTTCTTTTGTAATGTTTTAACATCTAGTTCAAATTAAAATTGATTTTTTTTTTGTGAATTCTGTCTGCCAAATTAAAATTCCAGTATATGGAAATTATTACAGAAATTGATTTTCTAAAAAAGCGTTAAAACTTGCCCAATCTCCCCTGAATATAATAGCCCAAATTTTACTTTAAAATGACGTAAAATCCATATTATAACACTGTGTAACACCTGTAGTAACTGTGGATTTTTGGAAGAAATAGTAGATGCACACTATATAGGGAGCGCAGTCATAAACAATGTGTTTTGGCTTCACATTTCTTGACTAATACCTTTGTACCATCATATAGGAAACCATAGTTGATGTAACCATGGTAATAAGGAGCCATGCAGGTTTTGTCAGTGGTTACTATGGTCTCATTAGAAATGCCACAGTTAAATTATGGTTACTGTGCAAGCATAATGGTAAAGTGATTTCCATTAAAATATTTAAAATCTTCTGACCTATAGTATACAGATACTATCAAAGCTATCAAAATACCCTATTTTGTACTATTAAGGAGCCATATACTTTACATTTGATGCTTTTTTCAAATGAGGAATACAACAGAGAGATTCATCCACATTATCAGGTAGAAATCTTGAATATTGTCAGTTCTCATAAACCCAAGAAAAGTAATGATGCTTCAACCTGATACCTCAGTGTTAGAAATGATTTATTAAGATGTTTGGGGTCATTTACATGCAATCTTATATTTGTCTCAAATACATTTTTGCACCACAAGCTATAGGATTTTGTTTTTTTGTGCTTGCTTTTTCATAAGAGGAAATTCATCATAATTGAGAATCGCATGCATGTGTTCAAAGAGTCTTTATTATTTAAAAAGATTATCATGTAGCTGATATTTATGACTTACATCCACTGTATTTTTGTCACTGTATTTTTTGCCGTTGGATTTGACATATTTTCTTCTTTATTGCAGATGAAATAATCAACGACCACTGCAGCCGTCAGTAAATCTCAGCAGATGAGATGAGACATTCAGAGAGCGAGCAAGAGAGACAGTAAATAGCACATGTTAATTTAATTGAGAAACAGAAGCTGAGATTTAAGCCAAGGCGGCACACATCACTAAACACACACACTCTCTCCAAACAACCTGTTGTCATTTAAAAAAAAAAAGAAGCCCTGGAGGCTCCATATTGATTGTCATGGTTACATCCTCTGTAAAAGCAGATTAATCACACATGCCACGGCCATGAAATGCATTCAGAAATCCCTATCATATTGAAATCAAGATAGTGAGCTTAGTAGTCACTGGAGGGAAAACATGAATGATGGAAGGACGGACAAAGACAGAAAAGAAAACGCAACCAAAACTGTCAATCTGCAGGATGAATCCTTCACGTGATCTATGATCTCTCGCCCTCCCCTCGTTTCCCCCATGCATGGTGTTGCATTTCAGCCCGTGGTACCCCTGGCTATCAAATAGGATACATGAATGGGCTCTCGTCACTGATTACGGAGAGACAGAGAGGTGGGGGAGCGGGTAGGTGGGTGGTACAGATGCTGAAGGGAGAATTGAGCATTGGCGGGGGGTGGTGGGGTTCCTGTTAATCTGTTGCACAGGACAAGCTCTCGCTTCCAGCTCCTGTGTTTCTGCCACAGCTCCTCTGAGCTTCATAACCACATGTTGCTGTGCTGATTGACTGCATTAACGTTCCTCCAGCTGCTTCTATATCTGTCGGTCTCTCTGCCTCCCTCCCATCTTCGTTCTGCTCAGTTGTTGTGTTCACCTCCAAGAGGTAGAGAGCTTTTCGGAGTTGCAGCCGATTATTTTGGACATCACTAATGCAGAGAGAGAATTGCGACCGCTGCAGATGTGAGGTAAGAGTCCTGCTTTGCAAAAAGTGCACGAGGAACTGGACTCAAAGGGTTCGATTAGGATGAAATCTTGCGGAGGCATTTTGTTTTAGGTTTAAGGTGAATTTGGGAAGTGTTTCGAAAACCTCTAAAAGAGATTTCACAAGCTTGAAAAGTGATGCATCTGATGGAGATGCAGGATCAACAGGTGGTTGTTTCTGTGCCGCGTCTCCCGCGGTGTGTGTGTTGGCAGCCGTGGAGTGCATGGAGTGGGGGATTTGGCTCTTTCATGGGGAGTGAATCACACTCCGTTGCTCTGGGGAGAGGATGGATGGGAGGCAGGGGTCGATCATTGTCTGTCACTTTGGGTTCTCCTCATTTGGGTCCCCTTGAATAGAATATGAGATTTTCATGCATTTTCAACAAAACCAATCTCATCATTGAGGATTAAATTGATTTTGACCTTTACCTGGTCTTTCTAGTCTGCTGGGGTTATTTAAAAAGCTTAAATGATTATTTTTGTGGTTTTAATGTCATTGGTTTACTCTTAAAAATTAAGCAGGTTTTCACCCCATTTTTAAAAGAACCATTTTTTTTTTCAATAATCTAATCTTTATTTTCAACAATAAAGAACCTTTTGTGCATTGGAAAGTTTCCATCGATGTTAAAGATTCTTCATGGAAGCCAATAAAGAACCTTTGTTTTTAAGAGGGTTCATGCATGATTTCAGTATCTGTTGTATCATGTCTGAAGATGATATTGACACCTTTGCTTTGGGCAGAAATGCCCGCTCCTCTTAGGACACATGATGGCAGTGTTTGACCGGTTTGCTGTGTGTGATGGCAGTCAGGGGCGAGGGGGAAATCTATTGCACTGGTCTGTCCGCTCTCATCTTGTCACGCGGCGCTGTGCCAAACCCTAATCCATTAGAGAGGGGGTGGCGTTCCTCTGTCTCTGAGTTATGGCCATGTGGACACCTTGATGAAAGCATCTGTTTCTTTTCTGTAATATCGGGAAGCTGTTTCAACTCAAACATTTATGTCCTCTGAGAATAATTGCTCATAAATCTGGAAACTGGCCGAAAAACAAGTCAAATTTTCAAAACACTGACCCTCTGTGGAAGTTGGATGGAAATTAGAGGATTGCTATAAAGCTAAGTCATACTGCAGTTCGCTTTTAAAATACTGTGGGATATTGTTCAGGTGTTGTTCGCTCAGAGCTCAACAAAGTTCCTGTTTGTATTTGTCTAAGCTATAGCAGATAGGTAGAGAGTTTGGGAAACCTGTTTGGAAACCATTATTATTTTCTCATAATTCTGTTTGATGACGTCTGCTTTGAATATAAGCTTTATCACAGATGTAATTCATTACAGGAAATAAACAGACACACAAATGTTGATATATAACATTAATGGATAGCATTAATAGTCGACTTAGCAGTTGATATGAGCTTTTCAATGCCTGATGCAATTGCTGTCACAAATGGTTGCAGCAAGAATGAAATAAAGGCTGGATCTAAACGCAACAGTTGATTTTAATGAACACAAATCAAAATAACACTCTCAGAACTCTCAAAATACAAAATGCAGCACACAGAACAACCACTATATACGGACGAGATTGGACAAAGGACACTTGAAACTCAATATGTACAAAAAATAATAAAAGGGAGGAAACAAGAAACAGATGTGGCAACTTAATCAAACAATGAATAACCATAGCAACAAAGGAAACAGAATAGGAAACAATGAAAAACCAACTCAAAGTTCAACTCAGGCTCAGAACAAACATGATTTTTTTTGTGTGTGTGTGTGTGTGTGTGTGTGTGTGTGTGTGTGTGTGTGTGTGTGTGTGTGTGTGTGTGTGTGTGTGTGTGTGTGTGTGTGTGTGTGTGTGTGTGTGTGTGTGTGTGTGTGTGGTCGGCGACGATAGCCTAGTGGGCAGCACGTCAACACATAGTGTGGTTGCGCTTCGGCGACCCAAGTTCGAGGCCCAGTTTGTGGACCTTTCCCGATCCCTTCCCCCTCTCTCTCCCAATTCACTTCCTGTCGACTAATTGTCCTATCTCAATAAAAAGGCAAAAACGCCACAAGAAAATCTAAAAATAAAAAAAACCCTTTTATATGTATGTCAAATGTTTTTATGTTAGAGTATATCATAATCTTAGAATGGCCATATTGAAATCTCAGATTTTTGTAAACCTGAGCACAATATGAGGCATTTTGAAGTCTTTTCTGAAACTCTGTAGTGGTCTTCAGAAAAATCTGAGAAGCATGTTCAACAAAAGTCTTTTATTCTCATTCCTGTTTAGGAGAAATAATTGAGATATTTATATATGTTCTGTAGTGTAAAATATAAGAAATATGGAGATTTCAGTTTTAGTCAACATCTTAGATATGCCTAGGAGAAAGAAAAAAACAGACAATTGTTGACATGAGTATTGAGATATAAAATGAATACGGATAACAGCTCAGATCATTTGGTTACGGAAGAAGGTTTGAGTTCATATTGAGACCTTGTGATTGCAGACTTTGTATTTTAGCAAATCTGAGCACAGTTTGAGACATTATTCAGAGGAGATCACTTCTGAAACTCTAAACTGAGAATATTGGTGTCCTTTTCCAAGGAGAAAAATCTGTGATGCATTAGCTTTCCATTTAAATTCCATTACTGTCTGGGAGAATCAATTGAAAAGTTAAAGAGATCTCATTCGTGCACTGAAAATCAGCTAATTTGAGTTTTACATCATGTTAATCGCTTTTTCTGGAACAATCATTAATAGAACTGAGACACAGACGCTGATCTGTATCGTATAACTCTTCTGGTTTTTGTTTTTCTATAGTCTGAAGTTCTCTGCGCTGACCACAGGTAAAAACTGACGAGTCATGACATCAGCACTGCATCTGTAACAGTGCCAGTGGCTTTTTGATGTGCCAGAGGCTTCTGTTCCCTTTGATGGTGCTGAGCCAGACCTGAACTTTGTGTGCCACAAATCCACCGTGGGACGGGGGGTGGGGTGGGCCTGTCAGAGGTCTTCATTTAGACATGGGGAGAGGCATCCAGAGCGATACGGATAATGCTGTTGTCCTCTCATCTTCATTAATGCGACAGGCATGAGGGCAATGATGAGTTATGATGTGTGATGTCTGTGAATATGAATGACTTGTTTTTTTACAATGGCCACAGAACTGCATTAGATACAATATATCAAGCCATGTGGCATTTATTAGAAGGGCAGATTTGCACAAACACACTTTTCATACAAAACTTCAGTGTTTGTACGGTTGTAAATGATAAAACATTAGACGTACTGTTCAAAGTTTATTTTTGGTGATTTTCTGATGATCAAATTTTAGTTGAACATGTCCAAAATTAATGTAGTGAACTACATCTGTGGTTACGATGTTCTGAATCAGTATTTTTCATTTTTCAGAGAATATATTTTGAATTAAGTTTATTTTTCTTATTTTCTTCTTATTTTATTTTTTTTTTTAACTTAAACCTCACAAAATTGTATTATATTTATGCTTAAAACAAGAAAACACAATGCAGTAAATAAAAAATAATAATTATTATTATTTAGGTCCTTTATGTAGTTTTGCTTCTTAAGTAAATTTATCTTGTTTTAAGGATGTTTAGATATTTTATCTGTATGTTTATACAATGTCCAAAAGCATAAATAAATATACATTGGCCCCAAAGAGGGAAGGATGGAGGGAGGAATTGATTAATTGATTGATTGATTGATTGATTGATTGATTGGTTTGTTTGATTGATTGGTTGGTTGGTAGGTTGGTTGGTTGGTTGATTGGTTGTTTGGTTGGTTGATTGGTTGGTTGGTTGGTTGGTTGGTTAATTGATTGATTGATTTATTGGTTGGTTGGTTGGTTGATTGATTGATTGGTTGGTAGGTTGGTAGGTTGACTGATTTGATTGGTTGTTTGGTTGGTTGGTTGTTTGATTGATTGATTGATTGATTGGTTGGTTGGTTGGTTGATTGGTTGGCTGGTTGGTTTGTTTGTTTGTTTATTTGTTTGTTCATTCTGCAAGATGTAATGTAAAACATGGTTTCAATCTTATCTAGCCTTTTTAGGGAAACATCACCTATCGCCCCCTTCTCTGCATGCGAGAAGCTGTACTGGACAGAACCACCATCATGCCAGGCCTGATCAACAAGAGCAAACGGAGCGCTCTGCCTCTCAGTGTCTCAGACATCACTTCCTGTGTCAGGGGTTACACCCTGGCAATGACGGCCTCCTTGACCTATGAAAACATTGAAGATCACCCCGTCGAGGGTGAGTATGCTGTCTAATGTTTGCATTACTTCTGATTTTTCTGAAATGATATCCATCATTAGTGGCTCTTTCTAAGGCATTACATTTTATTTGCAGTTCAGTTACATAAATCTTAAATTTAGGCCTAAATATTATTTTTTTTCTGAGCAATTGCTAATACTTAAGGGATTTGAACCTAAACTTTAGTATTAAACTTTGCCATGGAACTCTTCACACAATATCCCAGTGGATCCACCGTCAATGACGAGATTAAATATAATCTCAAAAGATGCTACATCATCATGCCCTGTACATACACTCCAAAAATTTATGTGGTGACTCAACAAAACAAATAAACAGAGTTATGATAACTTTGAGCGAAATTATGTACAACCAACAAGCTACATTGAGTTAGAGGAACTTAATAAATTGTAGCATAAACACAATTTTTGATTGATTACTCATAAAAGTTGAGTTGTAGCCCTGGAACCAATTAATCTTATTTATTTCAGTTCAAATCCACAGTTATCATAGCACATGCTTAATGTAACTTATTTAGCATGTATATTTAATGAACAGTAAGATATTACTTGTCTCTGGCATTAGCGCAGTCATTGCTTATATCAATGTAGTGTTTACGTGTGTTTACATGTATCTACTCTTCAGCACAATGGTAACCACAAAACCTCAACATTACAGAAATTCCTTTAAATGTCAAACATAATAGCATTAAGCATTAACAGGTCTTTTCTTTCACTAAAAAAAAAAAAAAAAAAAAATACGAATAAAATAACATGTAAATTATTCTCCTTGTCCAGTCCTTTGCAAAACATTCTGGGAACTACAAATCCACTACCTAATTTCTGAAGTTATCAAGACCTTTTTGTTAAGTTACTACAACTTTATTTTTTAAAAAATCAATTAACGCTGAAATTTGAGTTTAAATGAGTTTAAATTTTTTGCAACCATGCATTTATTTATGTTGTGGTAACAGGTCTACCGAATTACTTTTTAAAGTGTATTTTTCTTTTTTTTATAGATTTGTGATATAATATTAAATTTTTTTTTGTCCAAAAGTACTTCACTTTATCCACTTCAGCTTATGATGAAAATCGCTGATAAGTATCAAGAATTAGTTTGTTGTTCTTATCCTCAAAAGCAATTTGGTATGAAATTCATCAAACTCTTTATAATCATAGTAATACTTTCTCAGAATGCCCTGAAGGAAAGAGAAACACTTGTCTTTCCTTCTCAACCTCATCAGCTATTTGTGTGAAGTCTAGAAATGTCACCGGCACATTGCTGCTCTGCGGTCTCCAGTGTCGTATTGACTCCAACAGATTGGATTTTGCATTAGTCAATGCCGAAAGCACTAAAACAAAGGATTTAATTTCTGTCAGGTGCAAAATTAGCTTTGTGGAAAGATCGCCTTTTGCTATTGTGTAATAAACAATACATTCTCCTGAATCTCTTTTTCTAATCCCCTTCCTGTGATTCATGCAGGAATCTTTATATACCCTCTGGATGAGTGCAGCGTGGTGGTTGGGTTCGAAGCGATGATTGGCAGCCAGATAATAACCGTGCAGGTCAAAGACAAAACGAAAATCGATGACTGTTACTTTGATTGCTGCAATGCCAATGGAACCCCGCAGAGTGGAGGTGGTAAGATTGCATGCTCATTTATAACGCTCATCAAAGATCTTAGCTAATCCCCGATTCAAACGGAAGGCCTGTCACGGTGTCTGTTGAATCCAGTTAACATGCAAAATCTTATTAAGCTCTTTCATTGATGTTGGCTGTACATTTCAGAGGCTTTACTGATGAATCATCTTGCTGCAGGACATATCGTTTTGGATGAGGATCAGGAGAGGACAGTGCTGGTGGTCAGTCTGGGGGTTATTCCCCCTTTGGAGACCATTAATATACTGGTCAGCACGTCCTCAGAGCTCAGCACACTCCCTAACGGTGGAATTCGGGTAACCTCACCACCCGTCTGCTCTCCAAGAGTCCAACGCTCTGTTAAAGAGGAGCAGGCGTTTTCGCCCAGCACTTCTAGGAGGTTCGTGATTCTTTTTTGTTTCATTTTTTGATAATTATAGTATTTGAATGGCAACCCTGTATTTATAATCCTCAAACAATCTGGTTTCTGTTCTAAACTCCAAACCCTAGTAGAAGTATTAAACTTTGCAGTTCATTCAGCCTGAACTGCTTCACATACAGACTCCAATTTAAAGTCTCAAATTGTGTTTGGTAGATCATTTTCAGCTTTACCTGTGCTGTCTATTTTCAGGTTTTTTAAAGGTTATACTTTTTAGGAAATTTAAGATTAAAGTTAGAAAATCTCCCATTGACTTACATTGACACTTTTATCATTATAAATCTGTAATATCAGTGTAATATCTGCATACTGAATAGTGATTGGTGTTCTTTCTTGCATTTATTTGCATACAGATTTTTTTTCTTGCATCTAAATTTAATCTCTATATAGCTGGAACACAAAAGAAGATATTTCAAAGAACTTTGGGAACCAAAAATGTTTGGACTCCCTTGACTTCCATTGCATATACAAAAAAAAAAAAAAAACGCAATACAAAATATCTATTTTGGAATGACATTAGTAAATTATGACAGAATCTTCATTTTGCTTTCAGAAATTCAAATCTAGTTAAGACTCTGAGCCATTCCTCAAGATGCAGATATTCCTCAAAATCTCCTCAAAATACAGATACTCCTCAAAATATTATATGTCATACAGAAGAAAGAAAGTACAATTTTGGAACGGCATGAGTAAACGATGACAGAATTGTCAGTTTTTCCCTTTAAATCATTACTACTGTTCTTTTACTGCCTTGTAAGTACTGATTTTTCCTTTAAAAAAGAGGAGGAAACAAAAGTTGTGATCATATTATACTGCTGGACTTTTTAAATGTGTACCTGCTGATTTGTCTCAGGAGGGATCAGCATCATTGTGCACAGGGAGCACACGAGCAGACGGTCTCAGGTGTGTGTTTGGCTGCTCTGTTGGAGGAAGAGGCCATCAACTCCATTGACTATGAGTTCAACTTCCATCTTGAGATCAGAGGACCGTATTTACTCGCAGGTCAGTTCCTCCATCCTCATGCATGAGTCTTGAATTAAACAACCCTGATATTCATCATTTTTCATCATTTTTTTTTATTTCCAGAGAATAAAAATAAATATAAACACATGTGAAATGTTAAAAATCTTGAATGCACTGCAACTTTATTTGAATTAAATTGCCTGGCAAATGTATGGAAGCTTATTTCCACCATAGAATGAAAAAAAAATGTAAAAAGGCAATTGCAAATCTCTTATAAAGTGTGCAAAATTGGCAGTATATATTTTACATTTATGTATTTATGTGGAAGCTTATTTCTGCCACGGAATAAAATCATAAAAAAGGTAATTGCGACTTTTCATTTCACAATTCTCACTTTTTTTCTTGCAACTCTGAGTTTATATCTAACAATTTAGACTTTTTTTTCTCGCAATTCTTAAAAAGAAAAGTCCGAATTGTAAGATGTAAATTTACAATTGTGAGATAAAATGTTGCAATTACTTTTTTTATTCTTTGGCGGAAACAAAAAATAAAACAGAATTGTGAGATGTAAATTTGCAATTACGAGTTTATAACTTGCAATTGCAATATATAAACTCGCAATTGTGAGGAAAAAAAGTCAAAATTTTCACAATTACCTTTTTTTAAATTTATTTTCTATTCTGTGGCAGAAATAAGCTTCCATATAAATGCATAATTATAAAACAAATGCTGCCAGTTTTTTTAGCCCAAATGATTCATCCGGTTGCACTGGATAAAAGCGCCTGCCAAATTCATAAATGTAAAGTGCAGCATATGCTTGTCATTTCAGCTGGGACTCAAGCCCAAATGATGTTTGATGTGTTGATTGCCTAATACATTATTTCAAACCAGTTGTTTTGCAGTATGCATCTTCCTGCTGGAGTTGCGGAGCGGTTTAGTCCTCGCATGTAGTCTAACATCTGTTGCTCCTGCTTATTTTAGATGCTTTAGAAGTTTCTCTGTGCAGGTGTGGAGAGCCCCTCACATGCCATCCGGGCGGACGCGGACCCTTCTGCTCGCTCTGCCACCAGTATTGTGGTCACACTGGCAGACAAGTACACCTACGACTGCCCTGTGGAGATACTGATCTACCCCAGTGGTGTGTAGCACACATAAATACAATAATTGTATATCATGAGTATGAATCAGACAATGCTCAGCTAGTTCTTTTTAGTAAATCAGAAGTATACAGCGCAACTAAATAAACTGTTGAGAAAAGTTAAAAATTCATTGCAACCTGATGCATTCAGATTTTTTGGTTCTCTCAACTATTGTCTTAATAATTGTCCTAAGTAACACAACTTTGTTTTGTCCATTTGAATTTCATCATTCACTAAATGCAAAATGCCTTGTTCAGCCAGTAAATTTTTAAAGGCAACTACTGATTTCTTGTTCAGCAAATCTATAGCTGTTTATAGGCTATATAGTCTGTGAAGGAGCACTCATTCTACAAAGCAAAGATATCCAGGATATAGTTTTGAAAAGTCATAGACCTCAACACTAAACACACAAACCTCAAGAACGGTGCCGTTTTCCTTCTGGACCTTCCCAGCAATGTCATTTTTTGTCAGGACATTTGGTCCCCATGGACAGACAAACAAGATCACAGTCACTCTGACCTGTGTTAACTGGACAATGGAGTCTGCTTTTTAAGAACAAGCCAGTGCTAATCTCTCCATGTGCCTGAAAGCTTGTCTAAACGAGAGGCGGTTTATTAAATCAGAGGCTATTGAAACATCATTCCCAGGTCCACAACCATATAACATCATTTCTTGCTCTGTAAGCACTGTTTAGTTGAGCTCTATATTTCTTCAGCCACCCCATCATGCATCTCGACCTCCAGCGGTGTCTGGGAGGCATAAATGGATCTCACGATGCCTCATAAGCTGCCTCATAAGATTGCCTCACTCTGTAGGTGACCCGAGGCCAGTATTGTGCAATTGAATTCATTAGAAACCCGAGTCAAAGGGGCAAACGTTCAGCCGTATTGATGGCCCACTAGGAGCCGACACAGTCTGTTCCCAATACAGCTGCTGTTTTTAAGAAATACTGCCACCGTGGGAGTCCTTCATGTCTGGTAGTAATGTAACTCATCTTTTGCTATCATAATTCACTGTTGTGCCTCCACACTGAGAGCTTTTTATGCTGTACAGAGAGAGTAATTCTTCCTTTCTTTCCGTAGAGCCCCATCTGCCACACGTTCTCATTGAAGACGGAGACATGACGCCGGAGGAATACGATGAGCATCTGAAAGGACGGAGCGACTACATAAAGGCCACAAAGAAGGACTGCAGTAATGAAAAGACAGTGAGTAAAAGACTGAGACGGGGAAAAAGTGAGAGATGGAAGATGTGAAAATGAGGAATGTAGAAAACAGACATAAACAGTTTGAGTGTGTTGTACAAGGACGAAAAATAGCAAAACAAGCTTGATACTCTGTAGAAGTAGGACAACATCATGACGCTTAGCTTTTTATACTATACATATAATTAGTAAAGAAATCTAGAAAAGATTATTATTTTGTTTTGGCAGCCAGGATCATATACTACATAGGAAGTGGTACTTCAAGAATTTCAAGGAACTTCAAGTTGTGTTTTTGTGACCGAGAGGTTTATTAGCAAACTAGCATGTAATATAACAGATTAAAATGCTTTCAAGGAATGATTTTGGTCACTGACAAGAAGTACCTAAAAGTATCATGGTACAATCATAGTTTTTGGACAAAGAAAACCACAGTTTTAACATTTCCCACAATTAGAGTACTTTTAGATGTGTAAACCTGAAGAGAAACATAAAACATATGGCTGTTAATAGAATAAAATAATTGTGATTAATCCAATAATTTCCGACCAGTTAAATTCAGTAAATTGTAACTTAATACTTTTTTGCTAGTACTGGGTTGGACCCACTTTGCCTTCAGAACTGCCCTTAATTCTTCATGGCATAGATTCAACAAGGTGCTGGAAACATTCCTCAGTGATTTTGGTCCATATTGTCATGATATCACACAGTTGCTGCAGATTTGTCGGCTGCACATCCTTGATGAGAATCTCCCGTTCCACATCACAAAGGTGCTCGAATTTGAGATTTGAGTATAGTGAACTCACTGTCATGTTCAGTAAATCAGTTTGAGATGATTTGAGCTTTGTGGCGTGTTATCCTGCTGGAAGTATCCATCAGAAGATGGGTACACTGTGGTCATAAAGGGATGGACATGGTCAGCAACAATAATCAGGTAGGCTGTGGTGTTTAAACGATGCTCAGTTGGTACAAAGGGGCCCAAAGTGTGCCAAGAAAATATCCTGGACACCATTACACCACCAGCAGCAGCTTGAACCGTTGATACAAGGCAGGATGGATCCATAATTTCATGTTGTTTACACCAAATTCTGACCCGACCATCTGAATGCCACAGCAGAAATCGAGACTCATCAGACCAGGCAACCTTTTCCAAATCTTCTATTGTCCAATTTTGTTGAGCCTGTGCGAATTGTAGCTTCAGTTTCCTGTTCTTATCTGACAGGAGTGTCACTGGTGTGTCTTCTGCTGCTGTAGATCATCTGCTTCAAGGTTGGACGTGTTGTGCGTTCAGAGATGCTCTTCTGCAGACCTCGGGTCGTTTGTAACGAGTGCTTATTTGAGTTACTGTTGTCTTTCTATCAGCTCGAACCAGTCTGGCCATTCTGCTCTGACCTCTGACCTCTGGCATCAACAAGGCATTTTCTCCCACAGAACTGCCACTCACTGGATATTTTCTCTTTTTTTGGACCATTCTCTGTAAACCCAAGAGATGGTTGTGCATGATAATCCCATTAGATCAGTATTTTCTGAAATACTCAGACCAGCCCGTCCGGCACCAACAACCATGCCACATTCAAAGTCCCTTAAAACACCTTTCTTCAGCATTCTGATGCTCAGTTTGAACTTCAGCAGATCATCGTGTACTGTCTGAGTACGTACTAGATTTCAATTAACTTTGTGACCCTTTAAAATGTTCGTTCTATAGTATGATTATGGGTAGTATCAATGAAATTTGGACGTACTAAATCTGCCATGTTGTTACTGTCATGTAACCTGATATATATATATATATATATATATATATATCAGATATATAGATATATAGGGTGAATTCAGGGTGATTGGGACACTTTTTGCCATTGAGATGACTGGGAAAAAGTGTCCTAATCAACCTGAATTCACCCTATATATATATATATATATATATATATATATATTATGTATGTAAATATTTTATTAATTATTAAATGTATTAGTAAAGGTATAAACATACTGATCCCAAATTTTGTAGGCCCCAGTCATTCTCTAACGTATTTTGGGGGTTTTAACGTCAAGCTGTTAGATTGGCCTAATGACACTCATACTCAAAATCCAGTTTGAAATCAAATTTAGTTAGATTATCCAATTAATGCAAAATCTCTTGCCAATTCTTGCTAATCGTCGCTTCGGGAAGTAGTTATATTAAGTGAAAATGTCAGCACAGATCTATGTTTCTCAGCAGCGCAAAGCTTCAATTGCATCCTTAAGTGAGTGCTGTTCCTCAACAGGAGGGAGAGAACATTCAGCCCTAAAATGATCAGCAATGAATAGAGGTTTCTATGGAAACCGTCAAAGGTCTTCAGCTGAGTCCATAGTGTTTCTACCTATTGCATAGCGAGCTAAGAGTTAACTTCACCTCCTTCGGGATGTGTGCTCCTTTAATTAAATCTTTAAAGCATGAGAGGGGAATCCATGACCCGTAAAAGATTTTCAGTATATGTCTCTATCAATTGTTTACTGAAGTGAGCTGAATAACATTGAATATCATCACACAGATAAGTTCACCCAAAAATTAAAATCTGTTATCATTTATTCACCCACATATTGGTTGAACACAACAGGAGAAATTTGGATGCATGCTCTGGTCATTTTTTCCATACAATAATGACAGAAACTTGAATCTGAACTTGGAAAATGGTCAGATGACTAGCAGCTAAAAAACATGGGAAAAAAGTCTTTGTGCCCATCCAAGCAAGCTCAGTTTTATACATGTTTATGTATGTAAAAGAAAGCTATTTCCTCCAAAGGTTAATTTAGTGAGCAGGGAAATGGCAGATTCCAAGAAGCAATTTAATGTACAATCCTCCAAACGATCTTGAGCTCTGACAAGTGCACCGAACTCAAATTTTATACACTGCTCAAAAAAATTAAAGGAACACTTTGAAAGATCTCAATGGGGAAAAATATCATGCTGGATATCTATACTGATATGGACTGGGTAATGTATTAGGAACGAAAGGATGCCACATCGTTTGATGGAAATTAAAATTATCAACCTAAAGAAGACTGAATTCAAAGACACCCCGAAAATCAAAGTGAAAAAAATTATGCAGCAGGCTAGTCCATTTTGCTGAAATTTCATTGCAGCAACTCAAAATGGTATTCATTAGTTTGTATGGCCTCCACGTGCTGTATGCACAGCAACGTCAGGGCAGCTCCTAATGAGACGACAGATGTTGTCCTGGGGTATTTCCTCCCAGATCTGGACCAGGGCATCACTGAGCTCCTGGACAGTTTGAGGTTCAACCTGGTGGCGTCGGACGGACCGAAACATAATGTCCCAGAGGTGTTCTATTGGATTTAGGTTAGGTGAGCGTGGGGGCCATTCAATGGTATCAATACCTTCATCCTCTAGGAACTGCCTGCATACTCTCGCCACATGAGGCCAATGAAGCATTGTCGTGCACCAGGAGGAACCCAGGACCCACTGCACCAGCGTAGGGTCTGATAATGTGTCCAAGGATTTCATCCCGATACCTAATAGCAGTCAGGGTGCCATTGTCTAGCCTGTAGAGGTCTGTGCGTCCCTCCATGGATATGCCTCCCCAGACCATCACTGACCCACCACCAAACCGGTCATGCTGAACGATGTTACAGGCAGCATAACGTTCTCCATGGCTTCTCCAGACCCTTTCACCTCTGTCACGTGCTCAGGGTGAACCTGCTCTCATCTGTGAAAAGCACAGGGCGCCAGTGGTGGACCTGCCCATTCTGGTGTTCAATGGCAAATGCCAATCGAGCTCCATGGTGCCGGGCAGTGAGCACAGGGCCCACTAGAGGACGTTGGGCCCTCGGGCCACCCTTATGAAGTCTGTTTCTGATTGTTTGGTCAGAGACATTCACACCAGTGGCCTGCTGGAGATCATTTTGTAGGGCTCTGGCAGTGCTTACCCTGTTCCTCCTTGCACAACGGAACAGATACCGGTCCTGCTGATGGGTTAAGGACCTTGTATGGCCCTGTCCAGCTCTCCTAGAGTAACTGCCTGTCTTCTGGAATCTCCTCCATGCTCTTGAGGTTGTGCTGGGAGACACAGAAAACCTTCTAGCAATGGCACGTATTGATGTGCCATCCTGGAGGAGTTGGACTGCCTGTGCAACCTCTGTAGGGTCCAGGTATCGCCTCATGCTACCAGTAGTGACACTGACCCTAGACAAATGCAAAACTAGTGAAAAACAGTCAGAAAAGATGAGTAGGGAAAAAAATTTCAGTAACTTCATTAACTGTAATTTCATTAACACCAAAGCAGCTGAAACTGATTAACAACCCCCTCTGCTACTTAACTGACCAGATCAATATCCCAGGAGTTTAACTGACTTGATGCTATTCTCTGATTAAAAAGTGTTCCTTTAATTTTTTAGAGCAGTGTATATATATATGTGTATGTGATAATTTATAGACCCTAAACGTTTGAATGGTACTGTATGTATTTACTCTAAAACCTTTAGATTCAAAATATTTGATGCAAATTTTAAAAATCAAGTCATGTTTCTCACACTTTTCCATTGCATGAGAATAAATAATATGCAAACAATCTCTTAATATCCCTAAAAATGGGCTTTATGAAAAAAATTAACTTCTTTTTTTTTCTTTTAATTTTGTTTGGTAAAGTGACATCATGTTTTCATGAGATTCACCAGCTTTAACCATTATCGCCTTCAGTAATGGCTCTGTCACTGGCTGATGTGTTGTGTAGGTGGACATCATTCGGAAGAGGCTTCATAAAGACATCCTTCACAACCCCGTGGTCATGCTCAACTTCTGCCCAGACCTCTGCTCGACGACATCTGACCTGCGGAGCGTCCAGGGGGAATTCATCTTCCTCATTGACCGCAGTGGAAGCATGAGCGGGGTCAACATCAATCGAGTTAAGGTAGGATGCTTCTGTTTCTGCGTTAAGCTAACTGTGCCCCTCATTCCCAACGCTCATTAACTTTTGAAGACATACTAATTTATTCAGTGGTTTAAAACCCCAAAGTACTTCAGTCATGTTAATGACCATTAATGGAACAGGGTATTTATATACACACAGCAGTGCTTATTTAACGAAGAGACTCTTTTTCATAAGTCTCGGCCTCAGGCGGATCGCCCACTTCTGTTCATAAGCTTCAATCTGATTGGATGGTTTTATGTAGATTACGGGAGTGAACAGATTTTATAAATTCTCAAAGTAATAAAGTTGTGTTTACTGTTACAATTTGCAAAGTTTAGCATGAGAGTTTAGCATGAGATTCACAGTAACAAGTAGGGCTGGGCAATATATTTAATATTTACAATATATTTATCCTATAACTACTGGCGGAAGTACCCACCTGTTCACACCACAGGAACTACGAATGATTTTAGTTGTAGTAACACATTTTTTGGGGGACTAAATTAGCTCCTACTTCAGAGTCGGGTCTAACCCAGAACAATAGTAACTACCAGTGATGTAATAGTACGTTGATTGGCTGAACACATGCCATATGAAACACCTGCACCCGCCATTTTTAAAAAGCTGTGTAAAAAGTTACATTTTTGGCAAATGTAAAGGCCCTTTTACACCAAAATTGAAATGACAGGAGAAGAAAGTTACTCACTCTTACATAAGCAATAAAGACAAAGAAATGAAACACAAATGTGATTTTTAACTAAAGTCATTTTTGCTTATTAGTATGGTTGAATTGGATCATCAAAGGTCAACAGCAAAGACATTGGTTAATAAAGTGAGATTAAATACATAATTGATGTATGATTTAACATTTAACTATTGCAGGTTTGCTTAATAGTTTGCATTTCACTGTTTTTATTCATTTTGAGGAATTCTGAATCTGTTTTTGTGCAAGTGAGATGAGTAAATGCATGTTCACATTAGACTAGAACTACATTAACCATCATGTTCACACAACGCCTCTGCACTCACTCCCGATTTCTCTCAACATGGGGACAGGAGAGCTGTCAGTCAATACATGGGAAAACAAAGTAACTTGCATTACTTATTTGAAAAAGTTACTCAGATATTTTGTTGAAAATTTAAGTAATGCGTTGCTTTACTTGTAAATTTAATCTGATTAAGTAACTTGCGTTACTTGTAATGTGTTGCCCCCAACACTGCTTACGCCACGAACTAACTCCACAAACATTTAAAACAGCGATAGATGGACCGGCGCCGAAGTCCAGGCACTTCTCAACCTTTACGCTATGGAGTTGTTGATGTTGTTGAATGGCACACTTAAATGAAGTCGCTGACAGCCGGCTTGCGTCACTACTGCCGGTGCGAAAGGTGAAATTTAGTTCTCGGGAGACCACCCTGGTGGCTAGTTCCTTTAACTTAGTACCTATAACTACCCTGTGCAAAAGCCCCTATATTGTATTTATTACAGTACCTTTTAATGCACTTTTTTCCATCAAATTTTTTTAAGAGTCTTGTGACTTCCTTGTTCTTGTGATGTGAGTGTTAAGACAGAGATGCTTTAAAAGAGTCCCTGATTTAAACTTCCCTGAGTAGCAACATGGTGGTAGAATAATGTGAATCAGTTCAATTGGTTTCACTGAATCGGTTGAAAACATCAGTGATTCCTTTGTATCATCTTTCTAAAATGTTCAAGTCCCTAGATGGATTTTTGTATGGTACATATGTAGATAAATATGAACAAATATAATTCTGCCTTGTGTTTATTTAGTGTAAAAGTGTGAGAAACATGTTTTGATATTTAACATTTGCATTAAAAATTTATTTTAGGTCAGGTTTTTGTTTTTTGAAAGAAATTAATACTTTTATTCAGCAAGGATGGATTAAATTGATCGAAAATGACAGTAAAGGCATTTATAATGTTACATTTCTATTTCAAATAAATGCTGTTCTTTTTAACTTTCTATTCATTAACAAATCCAAAAAAAGTATCAGAGTTTCCACAAATATATTAAGCAGCACAACTGTTTTCAGCATTGATAATAATAAGAAATAATTCAGACCAGTTTTGTGAACTGAATCAACTGATTCCTTGATTCATCGTTCACCAATTAGACATAGCTAATTCTCTCATCAACTCTCATGAAAACATTTTAATTGAATAACTTCTCACACAAAGCTGTCGTATGACTTCAGAAGATTTAAAATTGTGTTTGATACTTGGTGGTTCTTTTGAGCCTTTGAAGCTTGAAAGCCACTATTTTTTTGTAATTGCATGGGAAAAAAAATACAATTCTTCAAAATTTCGCCTTTTGTGTTCCATAGAAACAAGAAAGTCATAAAGGTTTGGAACAACATGAGTAAATGATGATTTAATTTTCATTTTCCGGTGAAGTATCCCCTAAAGAACTAACCATCTTTTCTTGATTGTGTGTCAAGTTTTGTTTGAATGTGTGAGGAAGTGATTTGAGAAGGTGGACTTGTTTTATTATGCAAATTAAAACAAACTTGGTGATTAGTTTTTTTTAATTCATTCAGTGAAACAGTGAAAGACCTCATTATTGTAAAAACTGCAAAAGTGCTACTCTTTTGTAATAATCACATTCATATTTACAAACTTAATTATAACCTCATTCTAATTACTCACTGCTGTACTTGTGTCGATCTGTCGAAAAGCAGCATTGTAAATTATATCTGTACTTTAGATGAGACACAATGGATGCCTGACAGGTATAATTGTATTGAAATGTATTGAAAATGTAAAGTCAGTGTGAACCTGATATTTTATATATAAATATATATCACTATAAAACATCAAAGCTTAAGTTCAGTTGCTGTCTTAATGTTTCTTGAGCAGCAAATCAGCATATTAGAATGATTTCTGAAGGATCATGTGACACTGAAGACTGGAGTAATGATGCTGAAAATTCAGCTTTGATCACAGGAATAAATGACATTTTAAAATATATTACCATGTAAAACATTTATTTTAATTTGTAATATTTTTTCACAGTATTACTGTTTTTAATGTATTATTGATCAAATAAATGCAGGCTTGGTGAGCAGAAGAGACTTCTTTTCAACAACATTAAAAAATCTTACCAAGCCTTAACTTTTGAATGCTACTGTATATATTTACTCTAAAACAGCTTAGATTTTAAAATGTTTGATGCAAATGTTAAAAATCAAGCCATGTTTCTCACACTTTTCCACTAAATCAACACAAAGCAGAATTTGTTCAATTTGTTCAAATTTATACCATACAAAAAGCCATATGAGGACTTTATTAAACAATTTCCCATGGCTTTTTAGTTTTAACTGTTTTTGCTACATTGAAATATAGACATTTTACTAAACATCACGTGGCTCTGTAGGTCCGAAGAAAATAAGACCTTTTGAGCAGCCTGCTGAAGGGGCTTTGTAATAAAATAACCAGCTTGTTGCATTGAATAGCTCAAGCAGCTACGATAATTGAACTTGGTAAGTCTCCATGCTGAGATTGAGATTTTGTGCGCTGTGAATGTGTGAATGAGTGTGTGCTCGTGTCCTCTGTTGACGGGGCTCTGCAGCGTGACGCACGAGGCTGCGATGACTCACTGCGGTTTTGATTGAGGATGCTCCCCTTCTGACCACAGACACCAAACTGCTCTAATGTAAAGGCTCAGGTCACTCTAGTGGTAATATCCATCCTAGAATATCCTTGACCCTGAAGAAGACTTGCTTCATTCTGAAATGTCATATATCCCTTGTGGTGGGGTGGAGGAGGACAGCAGCAGATGTATCCAGTAACACTGAAAGGAAGATGCCCATAAATGAACATTTTGCCATCATTTGCTCACCCTCATGTGACTTTATTTCTTCCATGTAACACAAAAGGAGAAATTTTGAAAAAGTGTGCTGGTCGTCTTTGCTGTGAATTGACAGTGAATGGGGACTGAGGCTTTCAAAATTCAAAAAAGATGCAAAAGCACCATAAAAGTAGTTAATAAGAAGATCTGCTATATTCTAAGTCTTCTGAATAGCTTTGTGTGAGGAACAAACTGAAATTTAAGTCGATATTTAGTGAGTTGAACTGGAGAAATGAATCGGTGCAATTTGTGAATGAATGATCCAGACTGGTTTTGTGAACTAGATCAACTGATTCCTTGAAAATGAACTGATTCATCATTCACCAATTAGACACTGCTAATTCTCTCATCAACTCTCATGAATGGGGACTGAGGCTTTCAAACTTCAAAAAAAGATGCAAAAACACCATAAATGTGTCATAAAAGTTGTTAATACAAAGAAGATCTACTATATTCCAAGTCTACTGAGTTCATACAATAGCTTTGTGTGAGGAACGAACTGAAATTAAGGTCATTATTTAGTGAGTTGAACTCGAGAATTGAATCAGTGTGATTCGCGATTGAATCATTCAGACCAGTTTTGTGAACTGAATCAACTGATTCCTTGAAAATGAACTGATTCATCATTCACCAATTAGACATAGCTAATTCTCTAATCAACTCTCATGAATGGGGACTGAGGCTTACAAGCTTCAAAAAAAGATACAATAATACAAAGAAGATATACTATATTCCAAGTCTTCTGAGTTCATACAATAGCTTTGTGTGAGGAACAAACTGAAATTAAGGTCATTATTTAGTGAGTTGATCTCGAATTGAATCAGTGTGATTCGTGAATGAATCATTCAGACCAGTTTTGTGAACTGAATCAACTGATTCCTTGATTCATCGTTTACCAATTAGACATAGCTAATGCTCTAATCAACTCTCATGAAAACATTTTAATTGAATAACTTCTCACACAAAGCTGTCGTATGACTTCAGAAGATTTAAAATTGTGTTTGATACTTGGTGGTTCTTTTGAGCCTTTGAAGCTTGAAAGCCACTATTTTTTTGTAATTGCATGGGGAAAAAAATACAATTCTTCAAAATTTCGCCTTTTGTGTTCCATAGAAACATGAAAGTCATAAAGGTTTGGAACAACATGAGTAAATGATGATTTAATTTTCATTTTCCGGTGAAGTATCCCCTAAAGAACTAACCATCTTTTCTTGATTGTGTGTCAAGTTTTGTTTGAATGTGTGAGGAAGTGATTTGAGAAGGTGGACTTGTTTTATTATGCAAATTAAAACAAACTTGGTGATTAGTTTTTTTAATTCATTCAGTAAAACATTGAAAGACCTCATTATTGTAAAAACTGCAAAAATGCTAGAACTCTTTTGTAATAATCACATTCATATTTACAAACTTAATTATAACCTCATTCTAATTACTCACTGCTGTACTTGTGTCGATCTGTCAAAAAGCAGCATTGTAAATTATATCTGTACTTTAGATGAGACACAATGGATGCCTGACAGGTATAATTGTTGTGTTCACTAAGCAGCACATCCATCTAATGGCTTCAGGTCTGGATAACAAAGATTGTTGGTTCAATCCAAGCAATGGTGACTGAGTTGAAAAGCCATTAGCAATCGACCACTAATCTAAACATTTGTGGTAACCCTCAGTGTCTATGACGGTTACGGTCCTGCCATCGAGCATGGCACTTAACCCTGCAATTAGTTTAATGTGAGTTGCTTCACATAATAAGCATATGTTAAATGGCAAATAACTAGACTCTATGTTAATTACTAATTTATTATTAAAGCACTATGAGCAGGTCAAATGTATTGAAAATGTAAAGTCAGTGTGAACCTGATATTTTATATATAAATATATATCACTATAAAACATAAAAGCTTAAGTTCAACATAAAATTCAACATCAAAGCTTAAGTTCAGTTGCTGTCTTAATTTTTTTTTTTTAAAGTATAATCAAATTGGCTGTACAAGTCATTTCAACTCATTTTTCTTTTTTAAATCTTGCCTAGCTTAAAAAATGAAGTTGAAATTGGTTAAATTATTTTGATGAGTTAAAGTAATGGAAAAACACACACATATATATATATATATATATATATATATATATATATATATATACACAGTACATATATTGTACAAGTAATGCAAAATACAGAATCATGGCAGGTAAAAAAAGCTAATTATTTATTAGTTTACCTTCTGACAGCAGGTGTGAGAAAAGTCCTTTTCATTCCCATCCGATTTTCCTCCTCCATTATCTGATCTCTATTATCTAACCTGCTTATCTTCCACCTGACCTCCCATTTTGTGTGCTTTCACAGGATGCAATGGTCGTGATTCTGAAAAGTCTTTTCCCAGCATGCTTATTCAACATAGTAGGCTTCGGATCCAAGTTCAAAACGCTGTTTGCCACCAGTCAGAGCTACGATGAGGTAGGTCACCCGCAGGGACCCGCAGTCAGCGTCCTCAATGACTGCCCTCATTAGATCTGCAGTTACACTGAAATGCTCAAGATGGTCGATGTTTGTGTTTTTCTGCTGGGATCCAGTGGCAAAGGTCTGGGTTTATATAATGAATTTCTATTCAGGTTTCTTACTGATTTCATAATGCATAAAAACACTGCTTATTCAGTAGTCTCTGTGGTAAATAGATGTTTTTTTGTTCTTTTAAGCATAAATCTAATAAATATTTACTGTGGATAATGGTGAAATATGCCACTGTTGGGCAGAAGGCTTCCTCTTCTTTCAAAGTATCTGGCGGAACAAGACAAGTTGACACCATTGTAACTAAAAGTTTGCTACAAAGTATTTCCTACTCAAGCAAGGTGGTAACTGACTCTAGTCAAGCCTATCCAATAGGAGCAGACTGGGAGTGGCCTTGGATGACAACATGCCCAGTGCATTATGGGTGTTGTAGTTTTCCTACCTATTTGCAAAAGGGTTTTCTCTAATCATGTAGCAGAAAATTGCTTTTCTACCACACAGGCAGCCAAGTTTTATTGAAAGCCCATTTTGCCAGCAGTGAAGTACCCAATTTAACAAACCTCATTTATTTCACAGGAGAGCTTGGCGTTGGCTTACGAACACGTGAAGAAGATCCGGGCTGACATGGGCGGCACAAACATACTGGCTCCTCTCAACTGGATCCTGCGGCAGCCCATGCACAAAGGCCATCCTCGCCTGCTCTTCCTCCTGACCGACGGAGCCGTCAGTAACACGGGGAAGGTTATTGAGTTGCTCCGCAGCCATGCCAGGTTCACCAGGTCAGTGTTTGCACATTTACATTTATGCATTTGGCACTTTTATCTAAAGCAAGTTACAATGAATTTAAGGCTTTTAAAGGGATAGTTCACCCAAAAATGAATATTCTGTCATCATTTACTCACCCTCAAGTTGTTCCAAACCTGTATGAATTTCTTTCTTCTGCTGAACACAAAAGAAGATATTTTGAAGAATATGTGTAACCAAAAAATTGATGGACCCCATTGACTTACATATTATGGGAAAAAGTACTATGGAAGTCAATGGGGTCCATCAGCTATTTGGTTTCCGATATTCTTCAGAATATCTTCTTTTGTGTTCAGCAGAAGAAAGAAATTCATACAGGTTTGTATGAATAATTTTGGGTGAACTAGCTCTTGAATATGTTGAATAGATCATATTAAATAGCATATAGTATCATTACTTGAAATATAGTGCTCAAGGCATACAGACATCATATGGTGTCTTTTTTGTGCTAACCAGCCCCTGGTCACAATATTTTTTTTAATTTATATGGAAAAGAGCAACTCAGACAGTCTTCAGTTTAAAATATCCTATTTTATTTCCCTCAGATGAAAACCATATGCTTTTGGAATGATTTGCTGATTAAATGACTGATCATTCAAATTTTTCATTTTTGGGTGAACTAATCCTTTAATATCAAAGGTTCAAGCATACAGAGCTGCAGAACTATTCAGGTAATAAGATCATAATCAGTTCAGCACAGACACTAGCGACAGTAAATTGATGTCTCTCTGTCTAATCCTTTTAGATCCGCACTAGCCATAACACTGCTGGTATTCACAGGCTTTGTTTCCGAGAGGCTTCCATCTCCCACCTCCAGTCAATTTATCACATGCCGAGATGTTCACCTGAGCGCTTCTTTTCTTCCTCGTCCTCCTAGAGCAGATGCAAAAATAGCTTTCTTTCAAAATAATGGAAGAAACTGTAGGTTTTAACAGCCGTTCTTGCAGTACAATAGATACAAGGTCAGACACAAAGACGATGGCTGGGAAATGACACTGCAGTGTGATTTACTGCCTTAAACAGCACTTGCCCTCCACAGACGATTGAGAATAATCACAACTGCACTCCATTTCTCTGCTGTGGAGACACGACTCAGCTTTCTTTGCTTGTTAGGGAAGAATGTTTCTCAGACGCAGAGATTGCCAGTCCACACACTTTAGTAAATGAACAGATGTGTTCCCTGTTAGTGCACTGAGCAAACAGTGCATCTCGTATCTCACACGCAGTGAGCCACAGATGTTGTTGCTTATGCTGAAGGTTACTCATCTTCAGTTACTACTGTTTGCCTTCAGATACTGTGCATTAGATCTGGTGTGTTTTACAGACTGTGAGCTGGCTACCTAGACAGCACTGTGGAAGAACACAGCATATCTTCACGCCTCAAATTAGTAACAACAATGACATTACGTTATGCACATTTCAGAACACAATGACATGTAATATTGAGTTTGCTTAGCTAGAAGCATTTGGTCAAATTGTAAGGTAATCCCAGAAATCACTGGGACAAGATCACTAAAAAAAAAGAAAAGAAAAAAAAAAAGAAATCCAAGATGGATGAGTATTTATTTATATTTATGTATTTTATTTATTTATATTCATTATATAGTTTCTTATATACTTAGATATTTAAATAGATTTAAATAGATTTATTTAAAAAAGGGTCTAATGAAAAATGGACTGTTGTACCATTACTGGTACAATTTGTAGTGGTTTTTTTTGTTTGTTTTTTTAATTTCTTTTTTTATTCCAAGGACAAATGCTATTGTTTGTACAGAGATTGTATTTTTTACATTTTCAATCCCCCCCCAACCACCCCGAACAAACTGCCTTAGATGATAATTAAACAGTAATAGTACAAACGAGATATATATATATATATATATATAAATAATAATAATAATAATAATAGTGATACAGCAACATTAAAATAAATAATAAAATGCAATAGTTATATGACAATGTTAATATATATTAAAAAAAATAAATAAATAAATAAAAGAAAAAAATAATAATAAATAGATAGTTGGATACCACAATCAAAGGTGTAACAATGATGCAACAATAAGCAACATAAACCATGCATATTTACATATGTAAAGGTACCAAGCATCAAACACCATGAAACCACCATACAGAGAGGTGTGTGAAAAAGAAAAAGTTACAGTATCAATTTAAATCCCGTCACTTCCCGGGAAGTACATTTATGGCTGAGAAATATGATAATAAGGGTTGCCAGATTTAAGAGAATTTATGAGAACCTCTAATTGAATATTTAATCTTTTCCAAGTGTAGGTATAACATCAAATCCTGAAGCCACTGTGATGCTTTAGGTGGGTTTGCAGATTTCCAATGTAATAGAACGCGTCTGCGAGCCAATAAGGATGTAAAGGCAAGAATGTTTAGTTGTCTTTGAGTCAGACTTGATTCATCACCTGGAGCACCAAAAATAGCAAATTCAGCACATGGCTTTAGTTGTACTTCACATACTTTAGAAAGTGTAACAATTTGTAGTGTGTGTGTGTGTGTGTGTGTGTGTATATATATATATATATACACACACACACACACACACACACACACTACCAGTCAAAAGTTTGGAAACATTACTATTTTTAATGTTTTTGAACAAAGTCTCTTATGCTCATTAAGGCTGCATTTATTTCATAATAAATACAGAAAAAACAATAATATTGTGAAATATTATTACAATTTAAAATTATGGTTTTCTATTTTAATATACTTTAAAATATAATTTATTTCTCTGATGCAAAGCTGAATTGTCAGCATCATTACTCCAGTCTTCAGTGTCACATGATCCTTCAGAAATCATTGTAATATGCTGATTTATTATCATTTATTATCATTTCAGCACGGATGTGTTAAATTGATAAAAAGTGATAGTAAAGATTTATATTGTTAGAAAAGATTTATATTTTGAATAAATGCTGTTCTTTTTAACCATTTATTCATCAATGAATCCTGAAAAAAGTATCACAGTTTCCAAAAAAATATTAAGCAACACAACTGTTTTCAACATTGATAATAACTGAGTATTAAATCGGCATATCAGAATGATTTCTGAAGGATCATGTGACACTGAAGACTGGAGTAATGATACTGAAAATTCAGCTTTGATCACAGGAATAAATTATATTTTAAAGTATATTAAAATAGAAAACCATAATTTTAAATTGTAATAATATTTCACAATATTATTGTTTTTTCTGTATTTATTATGAAATAAATGCAGCCTTAATGAGCATAAGAGACTTCGTTCAAAAACATAGTAATGTTTCCAAACTTTTGACTGGTAGTGTATATATATATCTTTGTTAATGTTAATTTCAACATTTACTAATACATTATTAAAATCAAGAGTTGTATTTGTTAACATTAGTTAATTCACTGTGAACTAACAACAAACTATGAACAAATAACATTAACAAATACAGTAACAAATGTATTGCTCATGGTTTGTTCATGTTAGTTAATACATTAATGTTAACAACCTTATTGTAAAGTGTTACCAATTTTATGACTGTTGTACCCAATACTGGTATACAGTATTTTATTTTTAGTTATGCATTTTATACTCATTTGAATATTGTGTTGTTAGCTTAGCAACATGCTAACATGAAACTGTATTGGAATTAGTTCTCTTATTTTTAGGCTGGTCTCCCAACTTAAACCATGTAAGACCATGTTTAGGCTGGCTTAAGCTTCTTTTATATCAGCATAGTTGTAAGCCTCTGTGTCTATTTGTATGCTATATGCAGTTGCAGCCTAGATCATTCTAATCAGCCAGTTTCAATTTGAATGCTTCCTAAGAAGGCAGCTGCCTATGTTTTGAGAAAGAGAGTTGCTGAAGAAGATTTGGTGCTTACTGTTCTAATACACAATTTGAATAAGATGCGTCCTGGCTTTCTGACAGCACGCTTGCTAGTCCCAGAATTAATAAAGCAATAAAGTTCAGAGAAGTAAATGTATTTTGTCTGGCAGAGGTTCACCAAGTTGAGATGCAGTTTCCTCTTTATGTGATGCTCTACTGATGTTTTTTTCATAGACTCACCGCACCTGTCCTGTCTTTGTGTGTGTGTTTTCATCATGGCAGGTGTTACACATTTGGTATAGGCCAGGCTGTGTGCAGGAGGCTGATTTTAGGACTGTCCGCCGTTTCCAGAGGCACAGCAGAGTTCTTGGCAGAAGGGGAACGACTGCAGCCCAAGGTCCTCATTTTCTCTGACATGTTTATCTTCCACCGCAACAGCCTGTTATTTTGAATGTCACCGCAAAGCAATTACAGCAGCCACATAAATTGTGGAGTGTCCAAATGTATTAGCAATTAACAATTTGTTTTGTTTAGTCAAACATAAATTAGGATAATAATCAAAGCTGACAGCACATTTAATCTTCTCTCCCTGATGTTTAAGACTAGCGTCTATATGTTTTCCTGTTTTATTTATATAGAGTAAGTTTATAGACTGTGCTCCCTTGATTACGTTCACTAGGTGGTATTTGACCTGGCCGTTATTTGTGTCATTGGCAGATGATTAAGTCTCTGAAGAAGTCCATGACATCAGTACTGACTGACATCTCCATTGAGTGGCTGTATCCAGAGACAAAGGAGATCCTGCTCTCTCCATTGGGGGCAACCTGTCTGTTCCCGGGTGACCGGCTGATTGGATACAGTGTGGTCTGTGATACCTCCCGATATCACTCCAACCCCAAATCAGTAAGTCATCCATCCATCTGTCCATATGCCTGTAATTATTATACTATATTTTTATATTATTATTTAGATATTATTTAAAAAATATACTGTATTTTGATCAATAATAATACACACAAAATATACACAATCCACACAAATTCTAAAACAACAACAATAATATTTCTTATTATTTAGATACATAATATTATTTTTTGAAACTATACTCTATTTTGATATATTATAATAACAAATATACACTAAAAACACAGCAACAGTTAATCTGTAATTATTATACTATATTTTTATATTATTAATAATAATAATAATAATTATTATTTTAAACATTTTAATAATATTGCTATTATTTTAAAATATACTGAATTTTGATATAATATTGAATATACACAAATAATTAGAACAGACAATTATTATTATTTAGATAATATCATTATTTTAAAATATACAACATTTTAATATATTATTTATAATATGAAATATAAACTAAAAACAAAGCAACGTTTAATCTATAATTATTATACTATATTTTATACTACTATTAATGTAATAATAATAATTAGTATTATTAGTATATCATAATGATATATAGTAATGATATTAGTATATCATTTTTATAATATTGTTATTATTTTAAAATAATATTTTGATATATCAAATATACACAAAACAGATTATTATTATTATTTAGATAAATAATATTGTTATTTTAAAATATACTAAATTTTGATATATTATAATATTAAATATACAATAAAAACCCAGCAACGATTAATCTGTAATTATTATACTAAATATTTATACTACTATTAATAATACTTAATAATAATTAAAATAATTAATATTTTCATTATTATTTTGATAATATTGTTATTTTAAAATATACTGTATTTTGATATAATATTAATATACACAAAGCATTATTATTATTTAATTGTATATTTTAAAATAATAATATTATCTAAATGTTTATATAATATGAAATATACAAAATGAAAATATAGATTTTTGTATTTAAGTATTTTATATATAATTATTATTATAGTTTTTTGCATATAATATTTGTTAACGTAAATATAGATTTTAGGCCGAAACAAAAAGCTCCCACCTTCTAAAACATCTTTTCTGTGTTGTAACAGGACAAACGGAGACGATACAGCATGATGCGTTCCAACGAGTCCACCAGTTCCGTGTTCTATCACTCTCAAGAGGAGGATGCTGGGAAGTTTTACTGTGACGGTCAGGGGCCACACAGGGACAATCAAGTCGGCTCGCTGTTTGACAGTTGCCAGGAGACCATGTCTGAGAGCAGTCCTATTGCCACAGAGCAAGACATTATGGGTAAAGTACAGCATGGAGTAAACATGTTTCATACAAGTAGTCCTTACGACTTGAGTGTTATAGAATTTTCATTTTTGGGTGAACTATTCCTTAAAATCTCCTGATGAAAGAGAACGAAGGAATAAAGTTTTCTTCATGAAGTCAGCAAACTACTATATAAGAGTGGAAATGAAAAAGAAAATGAGCTAAATGATTTTTTTTTTTTTTTTTTCACAGGAACTGACACAAGCACCTCTCCGAGAAGACGTGCTTATAGCACCAATCAGATCGTAGATTACAACCCAGTGAAGAAGGCCTACACCCCCAGTGACCCCAGCTCAGTGGTGGGGAAAAACCCTCTTAGACGAGCAAAAGTCCAGGAGCTCATCGGTCAGACTCATCCTGACTATGGAGCTCAGTGGAAAATGGACTACCAGGTAGGTAAATGCTTTTAACAAAAATACCACCGCAAAAACAACTGGACTAACTAATATAAATATATGAGAGGCGGCTCTCTATGTGATTCCTGACCTCAAGTATCCAATTCCAGAATTGGAATCGATTTTCGATTCCCAAGCCTACCGAATACGACAAACTGATTCACTAAAATCCACATATTCCACATATTGGCGCGAGGATGTTTAGGATGAACTGAGTCACTAGAATGAATCAGATTTCCAACCCTAGATTTGAGAGAGAGGACCGTTTAGGGCGAAACAATTCACTAGACTGAATCAGATTTCCCAACACTTCATTAAAAAGAGAGAGAACTGTTTAGGATGAACTGATTCACTAGAATGAATCAGACTTTACAGCACCACATATGAAAGAGAAAACCATTTAGGATGAACTGAGTCACTAGAATGAATCAGATTTCCAACCTTACATTTGAGAGACGGGACCATTTAGGACGAAACGATTCACTAGAATGAATCAGATTTCCCAACACTGCATTAGAAAGAGAAAACCATTTAGGATGAACTGATTCACTAGAATGAATCAGACTTTACAGCACTACATATGAAAGAGAAAACCATTTAGGATGAACTGATTCACTTAAATCATACTGACTTTCCAATTCCACATGTTAGAGAGAGCACTGTTTAAAATGAACTGATTCACTAGAATGAATGAGACTTTCCAACACTACATATGACAAAGAAAACCATTTAGGATTAACTGATTCACTTGAATCATACTGACTTTTCAATACCACACATAGGAGAGAGAACTGTTTAGGATAAAATTGTGATTTATAAACATATTATGCCTATTTTTATGAGTTATCATATAATCAGTGTTGGAGAAAGTACATTTAAAAGTAATGCATTACAATATTGCGTTACTCCCTAAAAAAAGTAACTAATTGTGTTACTTAGTTACTTTTTATGGAAAGTAATGCGTTATGTTACTTTTGCATTACCTGCGCTGGTCTTGCTTGTTTGTTTTTAATAACAACAACAAAAAAGTTCTATTTTTGGCAAATGTGATGTTTATCTAAAGTCATTTTGTTACAAATTTAAAAGTAATGCGTTACTTTACTAGTTACTTGAAAAAGTAATCTGATTACATTACTTGTAATGCATTACCCTAACACTGCTTATAATACACATCCTGAGTATGCAATAAACATTATACTTGGAAATGATCAGAAGACATCTGTATCTGTAATCTCCTTTGTGCTTGTATGTTTTGACACAAAGCAGACGGCTTCTATTTAGGAAGTAGTTGTTTTCTTTAGAAGAAATATCTGTAGGCAGCCATCGCCATGCCATCTGCTGTAGCCGAAGCATCTGCTATGATATAAGAAGAGCTCCATGGATTCATCTGTTCGGTCTGAAGGGTTATTTGAACTCATTTCTGAGCTCAGTGATGAGAATGTAATTCATAATTCAATCTTCTTACCGCCACATCCACACAAATACAATTTAGATGGCACAGCCAGTGGAAGATGAATTACAGTTCCCTGGACATTTAAGCAATGGAAGAATGTTTTCTAAAAAATGAGTTTCAGGTGGACACTTTTGTGATGTGCACCCACACACTGAAATATAAATGTACCTTTGGAGTGCAGTGGGAGAAAAAAAGGTTGTCGCCTGTCACAAAAGAAGTGCCAGTGTTTGAACAGGGCTGAAATAATGAGGCCAAAAATATCCCTGACCTAGAGACAAATTAGTATGTAATCAAGACCACAACAGAGAGGTGTGCATCCTTTGTGACTCATAATGATGGCCGTACTCATTTCATGCATGACAGTTGAGCTGAATGGCTAAGGAAAACCTTTTCGATTCACAGGAGACTTAAAGATGCTTGTATGCTTCATGCATGTCCGCATTCCTAATAGACTACAGTACTACAGTTATTTAAATAAATAATAATATAAAATATTTATTATTGCTTCTATTTCATGACATTGTGTTTCGTATTCAGTGAGTTCGGTGATATTCCCGCATTGCCGACACCCTGCCAAGAGACATATTGAACGACCAGCCACTTACGTCTGTCGTCCGGGGTACAATTAGTTCTGACAACTGTGACAAAACCCTTGATGGCCATGATAAAATTTCCAGTGTCACACTCTCTGAATGGGGAGAAGATATCAATAGTCCAGGCAACACTTTGCACTGTAAGCAATTGGCCATAGAAATTTTATCAAAAAGGGAGTAAGAAATATTACAGATTAGCTACGGCAATAACAAGAGTCCTTGAATTCCCCTTAATGGATGCAATAATGACTTTAATGGTCCTTATTAGCTCTTTAGCAGGCATCAGTTTTTCATGATCCAAATTGCCGTTAGACCCAGGTGAACAGAGAGCCACGGCTGTAGGAGCTGGCATGGCTACGGCATCTAAAAGAATCATTGTGTTCATAAACTCCTTCTAGACAAGGTGGAATAAATTAGATTTCCTTTTGCTATGTGCTGCCTTTATGCTGGAGATTACCGGGGGAAACTGCATGCTCAACGCAAGCATAGGGACACAGTTGGACTTGTTAGCATTAGCGCCACTACTTTGGCATTGTGATATTTTCCATAAACTCAAGAAACATACAAAACAGCTGTTTTGATTGACCTCTGGACCTGAATGCAGTACATAGCTGTCATAATGCTAAGTAAAAAAATAAAAAATATTTAGTTGTATATTTATTGTTATTAATTTAATATTTATTTTAAAATATTTTTTAAAATGTAAATATTAAATATTTTATTTTAAAGTTTTTTTCAAGTCAAAATATAATTATTTAATATTTAAATATTATTATTAAAATTTTAACATATTTAAATAATATTTATTTGTTATTATTATTAAATTATTATTTTAATATTTTTCAACAATCTTTGTTTAAATATGGTAACATTTAAATATTTAAATTATTTAAATATTACCATATTTAAATAAAGATTGTTTATGTACATTTTAAAATTATTTAAATCATTATTTTTAATTTTAAATATTATTTAATATGCCTATTTTATTATTGAATTATTATTTAATATACCTATATTTATAATTAAGTTATGATGACTGGTAAATGTTTGATTTTATAAATGTATATTTACAAAGTAACATTAATAAAGATTATACTTTTCCCAAGAAGTTTACGGTAACACTTTACTTAAAGCCTTTATATATAATGTATTACAAAAGTATTTTTAATGCATTAATTATGCCTTGTAATGCACCTTAAAATTGTATGGTCTCCTGAATAATTGTAACCACAGTTATAATACAGTTTAATACTTATCTATTCATTGAACTCAACTTTAGAAAGTATAATGCATTAAAACACGACGAATAACCAATTTCAGATGCAACATGGAATCTGCTAATATTATAATGCATTTTAACTTTAGTTACAATTATTTATGAAAAAATATAATGCATTATACATAAAGGCTTTAAGTAAAGTGTTACCAAATTAACATTAACACAAATGCACACAGGTCTGCTAGCATTACATGCACTCTTAAATGGAAAGCACTCTTCAAGAGACATTTGAGTGCTCTTAAAGGGTTAAATATTTCCCATAACCTTACACTGTGACTTTGAGTTATTGCTAGATGATGATCTAAATCTTAAAAAAAAAAAACAAACACAATTAAATATAAGTGAATGTACAAGTAAATACAGTGGATGTAGGGAAGGCTGTCTTCTGCTTCAGTTAAGCAGTTATAATAGTTTTGGATATTTTAGTTCCATTAAAGTACAGTGGCCTTGGCAAGATGACCGCCGAGTGAACAAAAGGACTAATGAACTGTTGCTCGTTTCTCCAAAAGCCACAGTTGGCCAGCCTGTGTGCCACTGCCTCAAGAGGACGTCCCATACCTGCTCACAAACCTCCAATGCAGCAACAAGAGGGTCTCCAGGGGGAGTCGAAGGCAGATCAGACCCACCATGGCCCCTCTGCACAGGCCCCCGTGGTGGAAGACGGCTCCAGGTCTTCAACAGACAGCCCTTCTCTAGGCAGCACCGGCGATGCGGGTTAGTCCTTCACTACAGACCTCAAGTGCAAGAACAAAGACGTCAATTTCTGATGCATATTAATCTTAGCACTGCTTGGGCTCAGAGTTAAGCTGGCTTTTAACACTGTAATTTAAATACCCATAATCAGCTGCACAGTGTGTGGGTGTAGAGGCACTTAACATATACAGTGAGCGCTGACTGACTGAAACTACTCATGAATCAGTTAATCAGTTGTAGTTGTAAAAGCCGTTCTCTCTCTATTTTGTTCTGAAAAAAAAAAAAAAAAAAAATTGCTATAGTGTAATAGAGTAATTTTTCATACTTTGAACTGCTTTAACAATTTTTCATCAGCTAGATATCGCTCCTTGTGAATCTCTGTGAAGAGTAAAAACGCACCCACAAGCCGGTGGAGATAATATCAGTCTGTCCGTTGAAGGTCATATACTGTGGATGACTGTAAACACTTAAACTCCAGGGATTCAAACCTGGTACATGCATGGAATTTTCAAGAGATCACTATAAAATGATTTTTAGAAATTTTAACAGGAAAGATAATGGAAAAGTTATAGAAATTCTCAACACTTCTCAAGCTTTTGCGCCCCATCCAGATGTTTTTTAAAGCATGAACAGAGTCTGATGTACCTTAATTATGTTTCCCGACTTAGTCAACTAGCCGTTTATGCCCGGTACACATTGTACGATTTTGGGCTGTCCCAGTCGAAAGATCACCAACCGTGGTGAATTCTGTGCTCCTAATGGTAGTCCTACGTCGTACAGTGGGAGAGGTTCAAAGACGGCCGTTCTCACGGTCTTGCCGACCAAAGATAGCCTGCGATAATTTTCTGACTGTGATCATCTCACAGTGTGTTTGCTGCTACGACCTACGTCTACTGAAGATCCGTTTAGATCCGCTCTGATGGATAGATCCGTTTAGATCCGCTCTGATGGATAGATCCGTTTAGATCCGCTCTGACGGACAACAAAGTTGAGTAGAGTTATCCCTGGATGGAGCTCTGGATAGAGTTAGTCCAGGAAGATTTGTCTGTAAGGGTACTGTTTAAACGCACAGCTACCTGACAAATATAAATATTTTTTCAGTTATCCCTCCAGTGTGAGGAAGATCCATTTAGATCCGCTCTGACAGAAAACAAAGTTGAGTTAGCCCTGGTGGCTACAAATATTCTGACTGAAGCTCCCTTCTTATGCATTCCAATTTTATTCTTGTGTATTTGTTTCCTCTTTATGTAAAGAACTTTGAATTACCATTGTGTATGAAATGTGCTATATAAATAAAATTGCCTTGCCTTGCCTTACTGACTAGCCAATAAAAATTCAACATGAAATGGCGTATTGATCAACGCAACATGGCACTAAAACTTAAAACTACTTACCTCAAGCTCCATTTGCAAAATTGGCATGCCAAGTTGGCCTCTTTACCCTAGCCATGACCGTGTCCATATTCTCCTCTTTCGCTTCCTCTTTTTTTCAGTGCACATAAAAACCAAAAACTAAAAGTGTGAGTCATCTTGCTCTATTTGTTTACCTCTAGCGCATACTGATGACGTTTTATTCTTCCATATTAACTTGCGTTATAGCCTACAATTCAATAGGTGTCATAGTCCTACATGTCATACCCGAGTTTATTAGATCGATGTTGTACAGTGTGATTTGTAATGATCTTATAGGATTGCCGAAATCGCACAGTCTGTAGCAGGCATTAGGCCCAATCCTGTTCCTGGAGATCTACCAATCCTTGAAAGTTCAGCTCTAACCCTGATCAAACACAACTGAACCAGCTAATTAAGATCCTCAAGAGCACTTGATAATTACAGACAGGAGTGTTGGATCAGGGTTGGATCTGAACTCTGAAGGCAGTAGGTAGGTAGGTAGATCTCCAGGAAAAGGATTGCGTACCCATGGTTTAGACCAGGGGTGGGGAACGTTGATCCTGGAGGGCCATTGTCCTGCAGAGTTTAGCGCCAACCCTAATTAAACACACCTGAAGCTAATCAAGGTCTTCAGGATTATTAAAGTTACAGGCAGGTGAGTGTTTTTTTCAGGGTTGGAGCTAAACTCTGCAGGACAATGGCCCTCCAGGATCAACGTTCCCCACCCCTGGTTTAGACAAATCACCAACTAGTCGATTTTGAGAATATTCGTCCAAAACATCCACTAGCCAGACCTAGAGCAACAAGCGCAACAAGCAATGCTTTATTTTAACAGTTTTAACTTAAGCTTATTTAAGTTATTTAAGCTGTTTATGAGCTCAACCAACTGTTTTATGATGTTTTTCATAAGGGAATGCATCTATTAATTCTCTGAATCTTATGTTTAATGTCGAACAGATGGATACACACATCAGCTTTGCGAAGTCGAAACGCCCCAAGATCCTCACGCACCAGAATTCAAGGCCAGTCACGGAAAGGGAGATTGCAAAGCAGTCGTGTCAGGACTGCTGTGTGGGAAACCCATGAAATGGGAGGTGATCTTTGACATTCAACCTTTCCTAAAAGGTCGAGAGCGGGAGGAAAAAGTTCACGAGGACCTGTGGAACGAAACCTTCCATCACTTGGCAGGACGCTCCATTATTAAAGACTTTGAACATATGGTGGACAAAGAGTGTGAGATTGAGCATGGTGAGGAAGTGGACTCTTAAATACCAGTTTGTCATTTAGCTGATGACCTTTTATAGTTTGTGGGATTTGAATGTCCAATGATCCAAAAATTACTTGCATATCTGACTAAATCCCTCAACTATGCCATTTGTTGTAGGTTCTGGGAGAAGGTACCAGCTTTACGCCATCCACACGAGCAAAGCCTGCAACATCTTGAGCAAATACACAGCGTTTGTACCTATCGATCTGGACAGCAATGAATACTTACCCACCTGCATTGAGTACAGCCACCCTGGTAAGTCGTTCTTCTAATTCATCTGAGCTTACAAGGCCTGGCTGTTGCAATCGTTGCATCAAAAATACTGTTCTCAAGAAGATGAAAACAAGGAGAGCACAGGGAAACAGATGAAGCAGTCGCTCCTGGCTTAAGCATACAATTAGATTTTGGTAATGACTCTTTGTATATTTGTTTATCTCCAGGGGAGGATCATAAACGAAGTTCGCACTGCAGTTCTCGTTCCGGCAGCAGGAAGACCCGTGGCTACTCTGTAGGTCTGGGTCGGTCACAGTCAGGAGGTTTGTCTGGGCAAGATGATGCAGCATTATCCTACAGTAAGATTGAAGACAAAATACTGACTATTGGGCTCATTTACATATGAGGAATAAACGACATATTATCAATATCACAGGATCAAACCATGGAATAGGAAATATGGTCAAAAGTTATGAAATTTGGCACACTTATTGAGGAGAGTCTCAACTTTTATCATACCCAATTTGGGGCCTGTAGTGCAACCAACAGGTCGAAGTTCACATATATATTGTCTCATAATTTAACCAGTCATTAGACGTCGGGTCAGATAATCTTGAAAATATGTTGGAATAGTGATGAAAAGACTTTTGATATATCAAACTGCTTAATGCATTAACAGATTTGATGGTGAGGATGCCAACCAAACAGGAAGTGAGGATGTAGTTTTCCAGTGCTTTGATCTATTGAAACGAAATGTTCACTGGTAAAAAATGCTGGGTTAAAAACAACCCTAGTTGGGTTGAAAATAGACAAACCCAGCGATTGTGTTGTTTTAACCCAGTGGTTGGGTTAAATGTTTTATTTAACTCAACTATTGTTTAAAAATGACTGTATGGCTGGCTTAAAATAAACCCAAAAGAGATTGGAAATGAAAAATCAGACACATAATTACTAGAGGCAATAATAATAATCAAAAGGTGAACATTTATTAATAAGCAATTTAATAAATATTTATTGTTCAATTATTATTCATTAAACTTATTAATAAATGTTTATTTATCAAACATATTAATAAATGTTAATTTTGGGTTCATTTTAGGCAAGCAATACAGTCATTTTTAAACAATAGTTGAGTTAAATAAAACTACCCAGCAGGTTGGGCAAATATTTAACCCAACCGCTGGGTCAAAATGACCCAATTGCTGGGTTTGTCCATTTTCAACCCAACTTGGGTTGTTTTTAACCCAGCATTTTTTAGAGTGTAATAATTGTCATTGCCACCATGCTGAGGTACCCAAGCAGTTTGTTGACAGTGCTACTGGTCATTTGGTCAGTTTAAAAATACTTTGGGATAACTAAAATTTGTCACATTTTGAATGTCTACCACATGCTTTTTGGGAATTTTGAACAGATTCACATACTATATATATTTATTTATTTTTTTTTTTACAGTCCTCACTAAAGCTGGGTGCACACTGTGCGATTTATAGTAGTCCTTTACGATTGTTGCTTGTCAGACTGTACGAAGATGATCCTCATGTCACACTGTGGGATCTCAGCTGTCCTATATGTCAGACTGTACGACAGTCAAGACGCGTTAAAAACGGACACACACTTGAAAACTTGTCCGGAGTTTTACATCATCAACCCACACATTCGGTGACAGTGAGCTGCATTACACGCGGGACTGAAATGGTGGCTAACAAAGAAATCTCTAGCGTTAATTTTGATCATGGCTTATCTTGAAAAACGAAGACAATTTTATGTTTGTCGTAGGAGAAGTCACACTGCAGGACTGTGCGGCAAATCTTCTGACACTGCCAGGATTTCGTCTGAGGTAAAATTTGATTGCAACGGTCATTAATCGGCTGTCGGTGAACATGTCAAACTACCGATCAAAGACTACAAATTTTTGCCTAGGATTCTAGGAATCTTTTAGGATTCTCAAAATTTGTCTCACACGACCAAATTGTGGCCAAAATCGCACAGTGTACACCCGCCTTAACACTGTCAAATCTTCACCAAAGATCCACTTTTGCATAATGACACAGAACAATGTATGTATGTGTCATGGTTCTGATAATGCCATATCAATTTGGTGAACGTTTGGTCAAAATATACACTATACTGTTCAAAAGTCTGGGGCCAGTAACAAATTTTTTTCAGTGCCTTTCAGGTTGTCTGCACCTTAAAACTCTTCTTTGATCTACAGATGTAGACGATGGATCCCAGTCCCCTAGCAAAACTCCCTCCTCCTCCAGTTGGGAACGATGTAGCTCTTCTGAAGGTACTTTTGTCTAGCTGTCTGTATACATGTGGTTACTTCAGTTATGACAGTCTTGCAGGTGCCCAAGATGTCAAACAAACACAGCAGCATTAATCACTCAAGCCTGTTGCTACTGAATTCATTAGTAGGATTTGACATAGAGGAACATGGGTGAGTTTATTGAGTGCTGTTTGCCTTGGAGTGCAGTGTATTTCTTTGTGTTTGTATGTTAGGCAATAGAAATTATCTGAATATCAACCTGCTCTCTCTTTCAGCCTCTCAAAGGAGTCCGTCGGTGACCTCTGACCACTCGCAGAGATCAGTCGAGAGCCTTTTCTCTGCCAGGTGGGTGTAGATAGAGTGAACGAAGTGGGGAAAGCAAACCACGTCCACAAATCAAGTTTTACAATTACAAACACTGTAATTCACAGAACACAAATGAATAATTCAGCAGTCTGCATCACTCCTGCACCATTGTTTTAAATCATGCGTCGAATTTGCATTTTGATTGCTTTTGGTATTCTGTTGGGTGCATGCAATGAGTTCAGCTCTCACAGAAGACAGACATTCATTAGTCATTAAAAAAAATTTAAAGACAGGAGATGTGTAGACTGACAACACAAAGTTCTGCACAGGTATTAGCCTCTTTTACAAATCATTTCACCATTATAGTTTGATGTGAAGTGCTTTCTTACAATTAAATGAGTCGGTGTGAAAATTATCTTTAGGCAATGAGTGTTTGTTCAATTGACGTCAAAGGTTTCGCTATTAGCACTTTCCTTTTAAAAAATTAGCCTTCTTAAGTTTAAGTGAATGTATGAGTTGAAGAATACTCAAGCCTGAAGAAGTGTGAAAAGTAGAGGATGTTAGTCACACGCACTCGGTTTCAGTTTTAATTAGTGCTTGGCATTAAGAAACGTTGACATCATAGGCAGAGGGGGAATAACCTCTAACCTTCAGGGTAAAGTTGTGGGGGTGGGGTTCTGTTTGTGATGTCACAAAATACTGTAGGTTTACCTCATGAATATTAATTAGGATATGCAAGAAATGGTTTTACAAGCTTTGGTAAATAAATAGTTTATGTAATGTATTAATCTTTCATAACTTAATTTGATTTTGATTGGCTCAAATCCGGCCTGGGTCGTATCCTAATACAATTCAAATTCCCATATGTTAAGTAAATCAAACCAATATTTAAGACAAAAGATAGATGGTAATCTAGACACCAAAATAAACACTTCCCTTTCGTGTCTGGAATCTCTTTCCCAGTTTTACCTCTCGCTGTCACTTGAAATGTCAGCCGAACTAATGACCAAAACGTGAGGAGCGGTGCTATCAGGGATGTGTACACGTCTCGCAAATTAATGAATGTGAAGGGGCACATTTCACCAAGAAAAAGCACTTTAGACGTGTCTGTGCATGTAATGATGATAGTGAGGTACCGGAGTAAAAGGTGTTGTTTCTTTTTGCCTCTAGCAAGCTGAGCCTGAGCAGGACGCGTCTGCTGACGAAAGCGGCCAGGGGCTTCATGAGCCGGTCACAGAGCAAAATGAGCAACTCAGTGGGAGAGAGCGAAAATGACAACAAGGACTACATCCCTCTGGTTTCTGTTGCCATATTCTGCTTTCAGGATGTTAATTCTCTGTGGTTTTAGTAGAACTTAAATTTAAAGTCAACAACATGAAATTAAAATTGAACCATATACCTTTTTAATGGAAGGATATATATTATATTATATTATATTATATTATATTATATACACCGATCAGGCATAACATTATGACCACCTTCCTAATATTGTGTTGGTCCCCCTTTTCCTGCCAAAACAGCCCTGACCCGTCGAGGCATGGACTCCACTAGACCCCTGAAGGTGTGCTGTGGTATCTGGCACCAAGATGTTAGCAGCAGATCCTTTAAGTCCTGTTAGTTGTGAGGTGGAGCCTCCATGGATCGGACTTGTTTGTTCAACACATCCCACAGATGCTCGATTGGATTGAGATCTGGGGAATTTGGAGGCCAAGTCAACACCTCAAACTCGTTGTTGTGCTCTTCAAACCATTCCTGAACCATTTTTGCTTTGTGGCAGGGTGCATTTTCCTGCTGAAAGAGGCCACAGCCACAGTTTCCATGAAAGGGTGTACATGGTCTGCAACAATGCTTAGGTAGGTGGTACGTGTCAAAGTAACATCCACATGGATCGCAGGACCAAAGGTTTCCCAGCAGAACATTGCCAAAGCATCACACTGCCTCCGCCGGCTTGCCTTCTTCCCATAGTACATCCTGGTGCCATGTGTTCCCCAGGTAAGCAACGCATACGCACCCGGCCATCCATGTGATATAAAAGAAAACGTGATTCATCAGACCAGGCCACCTTCTTCCATTGCTCCGTGATCCAGTTCTGATGCTCACATGCCCACTGTTGGCGCTTTCGGCGGTGGTGACCACACGGGCCAGCCTTCGCTCCTTGGCCACCCATGACTCTGTCGCCGGTTCACCGCTGTTCCTTCCTTGGACCACTTTTGATAGATACTGACCACTGCTGACTGGGAACAGCCCACAAGAGCTGCAGTTTTGGAGATGCTCTGACCCAGTCGTTTAGCCATCACAATTTGGCCCTTGTCAAACACGCTCAAATCCTTAATCTAAAACATCAACTTTGAGGACAAAATGTTCACTTGCTGTCTAATATATCCCACCAACTAACAGGTGCCGTGATGAAGAGATAATCAGTGTTATTCACTTCACCTGTCAGTGGTCATAATGTTGTGCCTGATCGGTGTATAACAAATTATACATTTATATAATATAAATATATTTCATATAAATGTAATATAAATGTATATATAATATATATTTAATATAATATAAATATAAAATTTAATTTAAATATAAAAAATATGAATATAAATGTTATATATATCATTGCGAAAATAAAATGGGTTGCAAACAACAGTTCTTGTTGACTTTAAAAGGTCAGCGTAACAAAATGTCTGACAAACTTCAGCTGGTAATGACGTCATTGAGTGTATTGCGTCCACTTGCCTCCATAAATAGCCGGTCAATACTCACCTTGCAAACAAAGGCAGGAGTCTTTACATATAGTGAGTAATAGATCTGGTGACATTTAAAAAGCACCGATCAATATCTCATGATCGCTAGGTCTGGTTAAATGAGATGTTCTATTTGAGTAGAATATATATGGGTCATGGGAATTACTCAAAGTAAACAGTGATGAGGCGTAACACAATCAGTAGAGCGTATTTTTGAGGCTAATGTAATTGACAATGCTTGAAGACCTTAAACGGCTCTTTAAAGTTCCGTCTCCGAGCTTGCTTTATATGTTTAACCACTGATTAAATAGACAAAGCATTTCTACTTCCTGTTGCAGGTGTCATTGCAGCTGTCCTGTGGGGCGTTCGTGTTGGACAGTGCCTTGTGTGACGCCATCAGCGTGCCCATGGACAAGCTGAAGTGGACGTCGCCCTTCACCAGCCACAGAATCAGCCTTACCCACGTGTCCCACTCCAGCTCCCGGCGCTCCGAGAGCCTGGAGGTCCACCGTGGCTCCTCACCTCCTCCAAAAGACTCGGACTTGAACTCTGAATGTGAGGAGCTGATTTCCCGCACATCCTCATCCTCTTTCCAGGCCCGAAGCCCTCGGATGGAGGGCGAGCCCTCGCTGCTGGGCAGCTTCTCGTCGATGTCGACCGAAGCCCCGCCCTCGCCCATCAACTCATTGTATGACAGCGGACGGGGGTCTGAGTCTGAAATTGCAGAGATGCCCCTGTCTGGTTCGCCTGGGAGCCTGCAAAGGGGCATGCAAGACCCAGAGGGGATGGTGTGGGCCACTGCAGTAGCTCTGGCCTGGCTGGAACACAGTTCAGCCAGTTATTTCATCGAGTGGGAGCTGATCGCGGCCAAAGCAAGCATGTGGCTAAATGAACAGATCATCCCAGAGGGCCGAGACCTGGCGTCGGTCAAAGCCGCAGCCAATCAACTCTTCATCATCCTCAGACACTGGGACGAAAACCTGCAGCTCAACATGCTCTGCTACAACCCCAACAGCATGTGAGTCCTTATAGGGTAGGGACTAAACTTCAAACTATGCTAAACCAGAGTTACACTCTCCTTGATTTGTTTTAATGTTTATTGTGTGGGTTTTGTTTTAGTTTTATGAATAGAAATCGTATTTCATTACCATCCACCCAAAGGCCAGAAACATACTTTGCGCAGATATGTAGACGCCAATGTATTGCAAGCTTCCTATTGTGCATGTAACTTGCGTTCTTGCGTTAATGTGGCAGTAACAAACCTGTAAAAGACTGTATCCAGCGACTAAGCGACATGATCCCATTCATTTCAACAGAGAGCTGGCAATTTCCGGCGACACGAGCGATAGTGACCATTGGCAACAGGATGTAGGCATGTACAGCGACTTGACAAATTATGTTTAACTTTAAGCAAATGAAGAGTGACTTTCGAGAACGACAACCAATAGGAGTGAAGTCAGATGGAGAAGTTAATTTTAGCAGTCAGCAATTTCCCTATAATTTATAGCCACAATGGTAAAGAGCCCTTGCTGTTTCATATTATGTACTGATTCCATTTATATTTAGTATTTTTCCTCCAAAAGCGGCAACTGATTTGTTGTCTACAACATGGAATTACATTTGTGAATGTCATTCACAAGCGTGGCTAAGCAACCAGTAGCAGGAACGCCCACTAGCGAGTTACAAAAATTACAAATTTTTTATTAAAATTTACAAAAATGTCTTTAATAGTTTTAGTTAAGTGTTGGGTGTAATTAATTACTAAGTAATCTAATTACTGTAATTGAATTACTTTCCCCTTGAAAAAGTAAAGTAAGGGATTACTCTTATTTTTTTTATAATTTAATTACAATTACTTCTGATGTAATTGCATGAAATACTGTATAGACTATATAATAATTCTATATAAAACAATAGTGGATTTAACATCAAAATGTAATGTTAAAATGTACAGTATGTTTTTAAAGTAACCTTTTAAATACTTTGGTCAGTTCAAGAATAATTTATGCAATTGTATATTGTTTATTTGAAAAAATCAATAGTGTAGTTTTGTGTCTGTCCTTGTATTGTTCAGCTGGTCGAGGTTGATATGGGATTTAGAATGTAATTAGTAATAAGTAATCCAATACTTAGAGAGAGCAGTTAATACAGTAATCTAATTACACTGTTTAAGATGTAATTAGCAGCTAGTAATTAAAGGGATAGATAGTTCACCCAAAAATGAAAATTTGTTTGGAAGTTGTTCCAAACCTGTATAAAAAGGATGATTTTTGCTGTACACAAAGGACGATATTTGGAAGAATGTTTGTAACCAAGCAGATCTCGCCCGCCATTGACTACCATAGTAGGAAAAAAATACTATGGCAGTCAATGGGGGCCGAGATCTGCTTGGTTACAAACATTCTTCCAAATATCGTCCTTTGTGTTCAGCAGAACAAAGAAATTCATACAGGTTTGGAACAACTTGAGGGTGAGTAAATGATGATAGAATTTTCATTTTTGGGTGAACTATCCCTTTAATTACTTTTTAAAGTAACTTACCCAACACTGGTTGTAACTACAACAGTCACAATTGTAAGATATAAAGTCAGAATTATGAGATATTGTTGCAGTTATAATAATGTTGCAATTATGAGAAAGTCAAAATTGTAAGATAAAAAAGCACAATTACAAAAAATTAAGTCACAAATGTGAGGAAAAAGTTATAGTTACTATTATTATTTTTTATTCTGAGGTGAAAACGGGTTTGCGTACTGTTCATACTTCAGTAATCGAGGGGGATATTGTTTCCTTTTAATGTTTGTGTCGTTAATTCAATCGCAGTACTACTGAAGGAAGTAACAAGGAAGTAATAGGAGTAGTAAATAGCTGCAGTGTTAAGTTACTTGTTGAATTCTGAATTGACATTTCAAAACTGTGAAATCCAGTTTGCATACTGTAGCTAAAAGTGTTTGCGTTCACATATTTGCATAGAGTATATTCCGGGCCTGCACCACCCAAAAAATTTGCATGTCTCTGCATTTTTTGTCCATAAAATGGAGATTGGTTGTATTTTTTTAGCTTGTCTCTGAAATAATAATGTGCATTTGGTTTAATGAACTGTCTGGTTGCTGCTTTGGAAGATTTTGTACCATAAACATTAATCGTACGAAGCCTTCTAGTGACTTTGGTTCATTAGTTGATGTGGTTGACTGCTACTGTTTATGTGGCATTTAAGGCTGTTTTAGCTATCAGAGGATCCAGTGACTTGATTTACACTATCGGTATAAGATGCAGTTACATGTATAACAACATACAATGTACATTAGTTTGCCTTTACGATCATTAAAGATGTCAAATCGTGGCTGGAACGACACTTTCTATTGCTGTAAGTACTCTCCAGTCTTAAGTGCCTAACTCTGGACTGTTTCTGGACTGTTGACATGATTGTTGTACTGTTACTGCAATGCGTAAGGTAATTGATTCTTTTTTCAATTGTTATTACTTTGCTGATTATATTTATTGCTGTGTATGTATTATTATAGTATTTTTTTTGACGTCAGTTGAAAAATTGTACAGAAAAAGTATAATACAGTGGCTGTAAATATATGTCAAAAAAGTAGCCTAAATAAGAAAATACAAAAGCTAACATTCTCTGGTTATAACGCACCGGTTTATTTTATTATTATATGTATTACTCCTCAGGTATTGCTCTTGAGAACTGTTGTCTATGTAGATGCATGAGTGGTTTGTGGAAAGATCTTTCATCTTAAGATTTCTTTACTGATTGAACCTCTCCCATGCGCTTGTGACGGTGGCAGCTGGTTTGTGAAAAGTGCATTTCGTCAATCAAGTGTACTTTGTACTTCAGTGTGGAATTCTGTTCAAGTCGTGCGTAAATTCTAGTGCAAATCTGGAGTGTAACTGCATGTAATAAAGTTTATTGGATGAAAAAATGGGTCTTGTTTTGCCATCTCTATTTCCACTAAAATGCAAAACATTAAAAACATAATATTGCATAATTTCTGGCTGCGTTCACACTGACAGTATGAAGGCACATTTCCACCACATATGAAAAAAGATCATGCTTTTGTAAATCATTATTATGATGTGTGTCATAATTTAAACTTTCTCATAATTCCAACTTTTCATGTCATAATTATGACTTAGTCATTTTTGACTCATGTCACAATAATGACTTTTTAGGTCATAATTTCAACTTTTTAGGTCATAATTTCAGCTTTTTACTGTCATATTTATGACTTTTTAATTTCAACTTTTTATCACATAATTATGACATTTTAGGTCAGAATTTTGACTTTTTAATGTCATAATCTCAACTTTTTGTCACAATTATGACCAAGTCATAATTTCAACCTTTCATCTTATAATTATGACTTAGTATGTCAATCTCGACTTTTTATCTCATAAATATGACAGTTACAGTATGTCAATTATGACTGTAGTTCAGAATTTTGGCTTTTTAATGTCATAATTATGACTTTAATTTAAAATTTTCATCTCATAATTGACTTAAAATGTCAATTTCAACTTTTCATCTCGTATGACTTAGTATGTCATAATTTCGACTTTTATGTCAATTATGACTTTTTAGGTCATAATTTAAACTTTTGAATGTTATAATTTCATCTTTTTATGTCAATTTCAACTTTTTATCTCATAAATATGACTTAGTATGTCATAATTTCAACTTTTATGTCAATTATGACTTTTTAGGTCATAATTTAAACTTTTGAATGTTATAATTTTATCTTTTTATGTCATAATTTCAACTTTTCATCTCATAAATGACTTAGTATGTAATAATTTCAACTTTTCATCTCATAAATATGACTTAGTTTGTCATAATTTCGACTTTTATGTCAATTATGACTTTTTACGTCATAATTTTAACTTTAATGTTATAATTTAAACTTTTTTTGTCATAATTGACTTTTTAAGTCATAATTTCAACTTTTCATCTCATAAATATGACTTAGTATGTCATAATTTTGACTTTTTATGTCAATTATGACTTTTTAGGTCATAATTTAAACTTTTGAATGTTATAATTTTATCTTTTTATGTCATAATTTCAACTTTTCATCTCATAAATATGACTTAGTTTGTCATAATTTCGACTTTTATGTCAATTATGACTTTTTACGTCATAATTTTAACTTTAATGTTATAATTTAAACTTTTTATGTCATAATTTACTTTTAAAGTCATAATTTAAACTTTTCATCTCATAAATATGACTTAGTATGTCATAATTTTGACTTTTTATGTCATAATTTACCAAAGCATGATTTTTTTTTTCTCATGTGGCAGAAATGGGCTTCCACAGTATTGTACATTTACAGTGAGCTTTCTTCCTTTTTGTTGTGCCTCTAACCTCACCAAAGGCAATACTTTTAGCAGCCAGTAGATGTTGCACCACACTTTCAAAATCAAGAAAGAAAGGGGGCTGTTTTTGTCAGAATGCCGCATTTACAAACCATACAACAGCTTGTTTCTATTCTGTGCTCTCGCTCTCGCTCACAAATGCTTTGTATAGTTTAAGCTTATTAGTCAGGCATTCATCAGGGAATTACACTGCAACTATAGCTGTCATCATGTTTGTGTAACTCAAAACAATGAAATCTAGCGTCTCTTTGTTACTCACAAAATCTCTCTGTTTTATGAGTCATGCTAATGTCTGTCCTGCAGCACACGCCACGCTTTAATTATATCAGTTACCACTCAGTGGGGTAAAAATGGCTTCAGCCACAAAGTCAGCATCAAAGAGAGGATTATGATAGTATGCTTTTGATGATGCTATAATGCACAATTACAAGAGAGAAAGAGACAGTGCAAGAGTTGAGCAGGCTGCTAATTAGGGTTATTTAAAAGAAATACCAGAACCAAATGACTTTCATGACATTCGGTACCGATACGTTTGCATGTTTCATCCAATATGGACAGAACACTGTGCTAAAATACTCTGACAGTATTTCTTGGATTCAGCAGTACAGTGCTGCTAATGAATCTATGGTGACGCAGCACAAGAAATTGTTGTATGTCATAAACCCTGTAAAGCCTGACATACAGTATGAAAAATCTATTTTTTATTGGAAGTTTATTGAACCTTTAAACAAACTATAACCACATGTACCACAACCTGAAGGTGGACATTTTTACAGTTACTAAAAGGCCTTTTACTTGCTAAAAAAGTATGAACTGTCAATCAAATGACAGAAGGCATGTAGTAAATTGTGTACAACAGGTTTTTCAGCAAAGATTTGATCATGTTGATCATTTAGAAAGTCATGTATCAAATATAATACAGCTTTATAAGGTAAAATGTTACCAAAATGTGATAAATTATCCTTCAAGTACTAAAAGAGTGATTAATGTAATGCTTAAGGAATCACAAGTATCATCCAGTAAGCTCAGGAGCTTCCCTTCAAAATTAACTTGTATTTTCTCACTATTTTCCACTCTACAGGGTATTTTCGCATGCAGTGTCTCGAACCTGCTGTGTCATGTAATGAGACCTGTAGTTAGTTGTGCATGAGGACTGAGGAAATATAATTATGCTAATGTCTGTAGACTATTCTAGCATACACGCTAATGGAAAGCCATTATGATTGTGAATGCAAGGCTGAGAGAAAACCATAGTCACTGTAAGAGACAATCAGCCTGCAATGACCACAAAGAACTGTGTATTGGCATGTCATTTCTCATTTATGAATATACTTCATCTCAGATGTTTCTCATAAAATTCTTTACACTCTTAAAGGGATAGTTCACCTAAAAATGAAAATTGTCCCATAATTTACTCACCCTCAAGCCATCCTAGGTGTATATGACTTTCTTCTTTCAGACGAACACAATCGGATTTATATTATAAAATATCCTGTCTCTTCCAAGCTTTGTAATGGGAGTAAAGGTAACTTTTTTTTTTTTGAAGCCCAAAAAAGTGCATCCATCCATCATAAAAGTAATCCATTCAGCTCCAGGGGGTTAATAAAGGCCTTCTGAAGCGAAGAGATGCATTTTTGTAAGAAAAATATCCATAATTCTAACTTTATAAACTGTAATCACTAGCTTCCGGTAACAGCCATCCGTGCGTTCACGAGAGAGACGAGTTACGGCGGAAGACGTAGGATGTAGAAGTATCGTAAGCTTAGATGCCTATCACAGTTAAAACAAATAGGGCTGGGCAACAAACTCAAGCTCTTTAAAAAGTCTTGTTTTAGACTTCTAAATCATGACCGGTGTTTTGTTTTGCTCTATCCTCTGAGCTTCCGCGTTCGTCATTACTTCATACATCAGGTTACAGGTCAATCTTCGACCGGAACTAGACTTGCATACGGCCGTTACCGGAAGCCAGTTAATCATTTATAAAGTTATAAATATGGTTATAAACCATATGGTTATGTTATAAATACAAAAACGCATCACTTCACTTCCGAAGGCCTTTATTAACCCCCTGGAGCCGTATGGATTATTTTTATGATGGATGGATGCACTTTTTTGGGCTTCAAAAAAAAAAAAAAAGGTTACGATTCACTCCCATTATAAAGCTCGGAAGAGCCAAGATATTTTTTAATATAACTCCGATTGTGCTCGTCTGAAAGGCTTGAGGGTGAGTAAATCATGGGATAATTTTCATTTCTCTTTTTATTCTCCAAACATGTACATTGGTAGTTCCAGATACCATAGTACACGAATATGGTCATTCAATACCATGGTATCAATGTACTAGGGCAGGGTAAAAAAATATCGATTTCTCGATTTTAATCGATTCTCATTTTTACGAACCGATATCGATTCTTAAATCCCAAGAATCGATTAGTCTAGTCTGTTTTCAGTTGATGAATGAACAGAACATATAGCGCGCCTCCCATCCAATAAATCGCAATAATCTTTGTGCTTTGTTACTTTTGATATGAAGCAAAGTCTCAGTCCATCTTATTATGAGATTCAAAAAATAAATACCATTTTGGCGCTGTTTAATGTGACGTGACAGATCGCTTTAGCGCCTCAGTTAAAGAGAAGCGGCAGCACGGAGCGCATGTGAACATCCTCTCCGCTTTAATACCAGTTACAGCGCGAAATAAACATGAATAAACATCTGAAGGTATGTTAAAAGATACAGTACAACTTACCAAAATCTGGATCATGTCTCGTGTAATAGCTCAATCAGTGCTTCAACCTCGGAAAGACTTTAATAATACAGCTTGTAAACATGCATGTAACGTCACATTTACCTCAGAAAAACATATTCAGTGACCATAAACTCATTAGTCAGCTAGAAAAGTGAACTCTAGAAAGCAGCATTCTGATAAATATAGCTATGCACCGTTACATATTCATTATAATGTTCTTCAATATTTAATGCATGTTTGAATAAATCAGTTATGACAGCCACGATTTAAATGTTTATATTTTAAAAAAAAAACCCGAATTGGAGTAGAAATATGATTATGTAATTTTATTTATTATAAAAAAAATAATAATAGAGGATAATTTAAGTGTTTGTATATAAATAAGTTAATTTTAACTTTCAATATTATAGTAAAGTAGTACCAACTCACTCCCATGTGTAGTTTACAGCATTAGTTGAGAGATTTTTTTCCTCTAGAAAATTTGCCATGTACTGTAACTGATATACTACATCCACAAATAATCGATATCGAATCAAATCGCAATCGAATCGAATCGCAAGCATGTGAATAGAAATCGAATCGAATCGTGAAAATTGTGTCAGTACCCAGCCCTACAATGTACACTGTTAAAAATAAAGGTTCGTTATTGCCGTCTACGGTTCCATTAAGAATCTTTAAGATCCATGGAAAATTTCCACTGATCAAAAGGATCTTTATAGTGAAAAAACATTCTTTAGATTATTCAAAATGGTTCTTCTGTGGCATCAGTGTAAAAAAACCCCGTTTGGAACCTTTATTTTAAGAGTGTAGCCAATGATATTACCATGATATCATCACATTTGCATACAGGAAGTTAGGTTTATTGTTCAGAATTCCGCAGTCATCAAACATTCATTGACTGTGCAGATATCATCTATAAACCACTGATCCCAGGACGTAGGAGGATGTCACCGACGGAAACTTTTGATGTGTTGTACTGATAGTCCCACATGTATTACCCAACACTTTCACATGAGGAACAGAGGAATCGCCAGTGATATTCTTCTCTTATGTAAAGACTCTCTTATTAAGAAAGTATTAATTGTGTGGAATAGGCATACACCTTTTACATGACATCTTTCACACTTTTGCGCACACTGTTTTTAATCAGTGGAAAGGTGTTATTTGATGTTTTGATAATGACTGCCGAGCACAAGGGGCAAAGCACACGCACATAAAACTGAAGCAGAATCGTAATGACAGGTCTGTAGTTAGCACATAAGAAATTAGAGACAGCACTTTTATGCTGCACAAAAACAAGAGATATTTTATGCCTTTCTGAGCTTGTTTCTATGGCAACTATAAGCATTGTTAAGCAGGCCTTGAATAATGTACTTGACATAAGAGCTAAAAAAAATAAATAAAAAGAAACTAAAGTTTTGGCAGTTTGATCAAGTCATACTCAAACTTATTAGTAGTGCATCACAAGGAATATTGCCTGTACTTTGGTGTATAACAGAGAATAAATTCTTTTCTATCCCATAAGAGACTTCTTCACCTGGTGGACAATTTTCATTTTGCAAATGTTTTTCATATGACAATTTTTAGTTAAAGATGAATTTTAATTATTGAATTGCACTAACACTGCATTAACAGACGGTGTAAACACCATTTGCAGAAAAAAAAAAAAAGTTAAATGTATATTCTTATATTTATTCCATACAAGTATTGTACTAAAAGAAACTATAAGAATCATTAAATTTAAATTAAATTGCTTATGATTCTCAGCCCAATTGAGCAGTGTCATGACTTTTGTTGCACATGTACGAATTTATTCCCATTTAAATTTGTTTTGGTTAAGGTTTTAGTATTTTTTGTCTAGGTTGCATTTGAAAGCTTGTGGGCTGATATTTTATTTTTTTTTATTTTTTTTTTTTTTGTGAAGGACTCGGGACGTTTTTGCCAGGAAAATCAAAAGGATGTGACGTTTACGTGAGAGCCTCTCTTCCGTTCCGTTCTCTGACACGTGAAATTAAACAATGTTCAGGATAATGCCGAAAGAGCCATTCAGTACTGTAATGTGTCATGCAAAAAAAGGGATTAATTGAAACTATAGTCTTACATAGCAAGATCTATATAATCAAAATATCACAACAGTGTAATTTTAATTACCTCATCTTTCCACGTGATGCCGGTTATTTGCAGAGACGGAGCAAACGTATCCACATCTTTATGATCAGATTATTTGTAACTGCTGCCATTTTAGGTTGTGTTTATTTTGTTGTTGAGGGGAACGCGCACAGCACGTATTTACATATTCATCTAACCGTCGCTCTCAGCAGCGTGGACGCGTCGGGATGTTCGCTATATCACTGCAAAAGTATTTCCAGCTTCTTTTTACTTCTAAGCAAAGAACGAAAAAGAACTTCACCGTGAGTGAAGCCTTGAATCACGTATGTTACGTGTGCGAGCACGTGCAATAAGTTGCTGACTGCAGTTCACTTAATGGCCACCGGTGTCGCTATATAACAAGGCTTTCTGAATTCATGTCCACCTCTTTCCTAGCGAGCCACATTATGGCTCTGCCGGTTTGGGGAAGTTCCACTCAAAAAGACTGAAACGAATAATTTGAAATCATAAGGTTGCGCTACAAATAATCCTTATCTGTCAGTTTGACCGAATGAGCTGTAAAATTTCTAGTGATGGGCAGATCGAGGCTTCGCGAAACACCGAAGCAGTTGAAGCAAATGTGCCGTAATGTGTCGAGGCTTCGAAATAATCTGACACCCGTCTCCACGATGACCCCTAGTGGTCAGAACAGTGTAAATGCAACAAAACTCAGGTCAAACATGCATAAAAACACCTTTTACAAATCTATTGCAAATGTTTTATTGAAAGTAAAATCTATTAAATGCAATTAACTAATCATCTAATAAGATTAAATATAGAGTGTCTGTATAATATGTGTTCTTTTATCAATTTACAGGGCTTGTTTTGTTTGTTCCATGGCTCAAGCTAAACAGGCCAATAAGAGATTAATAACTACCATTATTCATTTTAATTATTCTAATGTCTAATTAAAACATCTACAAATGTATAAAACTGATCAGAAATCTGGTAAAACCATAGGGTAAAGCCCATAGACACTTGTTCAATTGTTCTCAGTGAATCTGCATGATTCATGGGTTCACTTTATCATCGCCCTTTCAAACTGTTTCGAAACGTTTCAAACAGTTATGACGTAACAAAGCCTCGTTTACTGAAATCACATGGCAGTTTGATACACGCTCCGAATCACTGATTCGAAACAAAAGATTCATAAAGCTTCGTAGCTTCATGAAGCAGTGTTTCGAAATCGGCCATCACTAAAAATTTTTTTCATGTTCTATTTTCAGACGTCAGGAGAATAACGTAACGTTTGGTATTTTAATGTGACGTGGTAACAAAAATATGTTTCAGTCGCAGCCTAATTTGTTACTGCTACACTTTTAAATTTCCTACCCGAGTAGACTATCATCTCACCCAGTTTTTAAAAAATACTTATTGTGTTCATGAGCGAACAGTTTAATAGAACTTACTCCAATAATTTGCACAATGCGTCATGGGGCGTATTAAGAAGTTGGTATTTCAAGAAACAAAAATATTTTTTATGATTGTAGTTTTAGTTAACTATAATATGTATAATAATATAATATTAACCCTGCATGATACCACTATATTTTCTATTTTAACAATTTTCTATTTTTTAATTTTAGTACAGGCATGATCTGACTACGCTTGCTATGTTTTCTTCTCACTGACGAAGTTAAGTTACCATCAGTGGTCAGTCAGCAGTGAACTGTGATGGATCACTTTGAAAAAACAAAACTGATTATGCACAGTATTTTGGGCATCGCTGTCATGGCTGGTGATAAAATCAATGGCTGACGAGTTCTGACCCACTTCACTGCGTCGCTGTGCATCTTGTCTCTATAGAGATTCCCAGAACAGTCTTCTTATCTTCCATACATTGCTTTGAAACATTATTTCATTCAAAATTGAATTAATTAAACCGCTATTAGCATCTCGTCAACAGATCCGTCCTGGAATAGCAGCTTGTTTGTGCTTTCCAACAGTTAATGTCATTGAAACACCGTAAATTAGCTTGCGCACGTTTGTTTTTTCCGAAAACCCGGCACTGAAAAATGTCATCAGTCCCATTAGGTGAAGCTCAATTAGGGGAAATTCTCTCAGCGTGTTCCTCAGCATGACAATACGAGTAATCTCAAACAGCTTTCTTTTTGGACTCTTGTCCTCATCGGGGGATCAGAGAGAAGCTTAGCTGTTAATTAGCTGCGTTACTTGCAGTGCAGCGAGACGGACGTCTCAACCGAGGGATATACACAGGGCTTTAATGATGTCCGACAAGTTTGTTTCCACTGGAGTCCAGGGCTGATTAATAGCTGCGTACCAGCGCTTCATTAAAAGACTGAGGTTTGATTAAAAGCAAAGCCCCAGAGAAAACATGCTTGCCCTAAATGACTCTCAATTAGTCCACCTTCACACCTGTAAATGACAGTAATGGTAGAGCAGTTACTTTTCTTTGCCATAACCTCCATCGCCACCTCTGAAGCTTTGCCTACTTTGCTGAATTAAGTAGGACTTAAAAGTTAAGTTCTATACAAGTTAAGTTTTAAAATCTATGGCATAATGTCAGTTAGCAAGGAAAATAATTTGGACTCTTAATCATTATTAAAGGCACACTATGTAACTTTTGGCCCTCTAGCAGTTAAAAAACAAAACTGCATGTGCTTGCGGATGAATATGACCCTTCTATAGACTGTAAAAAAGATGGACGATGCACCTTCACTCTCTTCCATTGTAGTAAGTGAAGCCACCAGTGTGACTCAAGTCTGCGCACAGTGAACTTGGAGCCCGAGTCTGCGCAGTAGTGAGCACGAAAGTGGAGCCGCGATATCAAGGTCCCGCCCACACACCTGCAAAATCGGTTAATACTGCAGAACAACTCATTATGTTGGTGTGAAATAAACAGTTCTGGAAATGTAGAAATGAAAGTTAAAGCTCCAATCTCCTCCTGAAGATTCAGAAAAAAGTCTGTTGGTGCTTCAGTGACTACTTCGCTCAGAGAAGTTGTCAATCATGACGTCAAAACCCACGTTTTTATAGCATCACATGACTAACTAAAAACAAACTTATTTAAAGAACGAACACTTTAACTAACATCAGCATGATAAAAACTGCCTATAATGACAGAAACCATCTTTGGAAACAAAATATTTGACGTGTAATTGACTTTAGTTTGTCTCAAGTCCCATTACATTACATGGAGAGGGCGGGGTTTATGACATATACTGCATCCAGCCACCTGGGGGCGCTTTGGCTTCACTTTTCAGGACTCGTGTGGCACGCTTGGACCCTTCACAATAGATGCTTTACAATGAGCTCTGTTCGAGAGCTACATACGGCAATTTATCTGTTCAATAAAATACCTTTCTCACCTGTTGAGTAATAAAAACGCTATCTCCATGTCGCTTTTACAACATTTCGAATCCCTCAGTTCTCGCCATCTCAGAAAAGCCAAGCCAATGTTGATTCTAGTTTTATTACAAGCTCTGTCGAGTGACGGATATACGCAATTTCCAGCGAAAACCATCCCGACAGGTCTAAAATATAAACGCTTATAATAGGCTTACCATAGTGAATCAGGGTAAACACATTTTGGAAGAAGGATTGATGATGTATTGACTCAATTTTGTTAATTTTGAACCAAAAAAAGATACATACTATACCTTTTACTAAAACTAAACCTAATAAAAATCATTTTCATTATTGAAATAAAGCTGAAATAAAATAAAATATATAATATCCTGTGTATATAGATAGATGGACTGATAAAATAGATGAAAAACTATATTTATAAGAAAATATATAATTTACGTGACTCAAGTAATTCTTAATTGAATGTGACGAGACAAGAAACAGTTTTTGGCATATTAGGCATATGATTAAGAGTGAATGTGTGCATATTTAAAAAAATATTATTTGCAAATGATTGTAAATGTATTACTTCTAAATGTATTACAAAAATTCTAGTTAGCAATTTTATTCTTTTTCTTTCTTTAATTCCCTTTAAATGCTTTATTTTGTTAAAAAACAAACAAAAAACATTCAGAATGTTGGGTTATAGATCCATTAAAATGATGGCTATTCAAAAGTAGTAGTTTGCAAGCAACATATAGATCTCAAAAAGTGATTATTTTATAGTATATTTCACCAGTACCAGTTTTTAGAGGGCTCTTAGCAGCTGGAAATAGACATTTGAGATGAATGGGAATGCTTTCACTATATATTACAGACCTGCTTGATTAAAATATACATGACTGACAGCGATTCAAACTTAAAAACACATTGGTGAACACAGGGATGATTGCAATGTGATGTTCTTTATTCATAATTAAATGGACCCTTTTCCTTTCACAGCTGGGATCTTGATGTTAATAATGATCACCATGGCTGAATTTGTTAGTGGTTTGTCACAAAAGAACTTTTACAATTCATTGATTTATGGAAGATCTGACCTGCATAAACATCTTATTTATACTTTGACCGAAGAGCTATTCAGTCTGATAAGTGAGCGATGAAGCTGTGCTGTACACAGTGGCCGATGTCAGGTTTTTGAGCTCCATGTAGCGTTTAACAAAAATATACTAGCAAACAGCTTTATCTGTAAATGGATATGCTACTGAAATTTTTATCTTGTTTCTAGGCAACGATATTATGTGCTAGAGCTAAAGCCTTTTTTGACAGAAGTCTTTGAAGAGCCCTTTTCTTTTCAAGCAACTTCTCTCAATTGCCTCTGTTTCATTTCTTTGGGGAAACATTCACATGGGGTTATGACCCCAATGAAACTGAGATATTTAACTTGCCCCATTAATCCAAATGACATTTTTGGTCAAGCAGTCATCTAATAGTGATGTAATTTCAGGGGGAAAGTTGTGGTGAACCACAGATGAAGTGCAATTTGGATAAAAAGAAGGATTTGTTGCAGATTAAACGGTACAATGATTCAGAGGGACCATTTTCTAGCCAGCCTTCATTCTGATTTTGGAGCTTTATGTTTCAGTATTCATTCACTTTTATTATATTAAGATGATTGTCTTTGTGGAAATCACATGAAGGTGAATAAATCTGCACTTTTTAAATCTTCGCACAACGCGAAGTTTCAGCCGTGACTTATTCACGATACATCACTAGCCTCGAGTACCTTATTGCTTTTATAAAACGGTTACCACACAATACAAATATTAAAGCCAAAAATATGTATCAATGCAACTTTCATGAAGTAAAATCACTAAAAGCCTTCCTTCCGCCGGAAAAAATAGTCCCTGACCGTGAACAGCAACAGAAGTTACATTATTATGCCATTAGATGGCGGCAAAGACTTTCTTTATGAGTGTGTCAGTCAGTATTGAAGACTTTTACATTGAAAAGACTGAATTGTTGTGAACACGGAACAAGACGCAACTGACAAATGCTTTGACTAGCGTGTCAGAATCGTGAATAAAACACAGCTATTGACCAATCAGAATCAAGGACAGGAACTAACCGTTTTATATTTTTCAATATAACACACATCGAGACACATCAAGCTTTTTTGTGCTTTTTGAAGTTTGAAGGCCCTATTGTAATTGCAAAAGTATTTTTGAAATTTTCCTTTTTGTGTTCCACTGAAGAAGCTTAAAGCTTGACTTTTTGAGAAAGCTGTCTCCATTTTTTTGTGTGCAACATGATCAGATGGTTCAGGAGTGGTTTGTGGGTGGTACGTGGGCATGCCGCCTGAGGCTGAGACTGGCTCCAGGTCTGCTAAGGAGTGAAACTGTAAAACTAAATTTCTGGAGCCATACTGAAAAAAAGAGCATACTTATCTAAGGCTAATGTAGCTTTGAGGTAACACGTAAATTATAATGCTTTATTCCATTTGCTCCATATTTAAACAACAGCTCATCGCTATCCTTGAAGCATGTTTATCAAGTGTCTCCCATGAGCCAGAGCCATGGCAGTGCATTAACACTGTTCCCTACACAGATGAATGTCTGACTGATTAGATGTGCCACAGGAAGGTGGCAGCTATAAATTAAGCATGTTGGACTCATGAACGAATACATTGGGCTCTGCTCCTGCAGTGGCTGAGGATCAAGTGTCCGTAGTATGTTTTTCAAGAATGCTTCATGATATTTGATAGACTATTATTAATTTAGCAGCCCGGTTGTATTTTGTTGTCAATGCAAGAAATGATGCCTACAAAAGGGAAGTTTCCAGTCAACTTTAAATGATTGATGTAGTTTATTGTTACAGGTGTTACATGACACTACGATTTACAGTTTGGATAAAAAGTTTACTTATTATTTACTTCTTTTAACTAAGTTCACTCAAGTTCACTTTTTGTCTGAAGTGATTCACAGCACATTAAATGCCATTTCACAAGTTCACACTTACAAATAATCTGATAGAGTAAAGAGTATGCGTATTTGGCATGCTGTCTGAGGTCTATTTCTGACATACTCCAAGTGTTCATGCTATTTGTGACACAAAGAACAAATAGATTTGCAATGGTCGTTTTGCAGCGTCCAGCGTAAGACAACCTCAGGCTGTTGCGACGACAACTGATGGGTCCAGTGTAGACTTGAAATAACTCTAACACTGTGTCTACACCAGACGCGAGCAATGCAACAAAAGCAAATAGAACCCATTATAATGTGATGCTGTCTACACTGGATGTGGCGGGACACAACAAATTCCTGACCGTAAACTGATGCCCCGTTCTATTTCTGACGTACCACAAGCTCTCGCGCTACTTCTGATATGAAGGACAAATTTGCAACATTTGCTTTGTCACATCCAGTGTGGACAGCCTCTAGCTGTTGCGGCATGGTGCGATTCGACAATGGTCATGTTCAGTGTAGACATGGTGTAATCATTTGAATCATTCAGAATTCTTTGTTTACTTTCAAAAAGAATCGTTGTGATTCGTTTAGTGGCCATTTTTGTCAACGTTTGCCAGTAGGTGGCAACAAGTGAGTGAGTTTTGGGGTATTATGAGTCATTCACGCCACTGATTTGTAATAAGAACTGATTCTTTTACGACCTAAACACCTCTCATCCTTCATTAAAATGTACTAATCTACTAAGACTTTAAGAGTTTAAACATTATATTAGTTTATCTAACAACTGACAATAATGCATATCTGTCAATGCTGGGCATGACTATGATGACTTTTATCAATCTATGGAAATGGACAGTAAAGTTAACCTAAATAAATTATTACTTCCAGTAATGTTGTTATGTCAATGTACTTGCGTGTGGCATCGCCGATGTTTATACATTCATAATTCTTTGATACTTTCCCTTATTCAGGGGTGGTTTACACAACACCGTTTTCAACTAAAAACAGAAAACTTTTTATGTGTTTTGGCCGACAACAGCGTTTTAGGGACCTGAAAACGCAAACTTTTGAAAACGGGATACAGAGTGCAATTTTTGGAAAACAACACAGTTATCGTCTAAGTATAAATTACAAAAACGCAAATTTGTGAGAACTGCGACATCATGCACATGCGGATTACTTGTTCAGTCTATAGGTGCGTAGTTTCTCTTTACAAATTGACATCGCCAACTACTGGCATGGCAGCATAATACAGCGTTTTTAGTCGTTTCCGCTGATCTGTGTGAAAGGGGATCATTTTGACAACATTATCATCTGTACGCGGCTGTATTTCCGTTTTTAGTACATCGTTGTCGTGTAAATGTACCCTCAGTCAGCTCATTCACGAATGACATCAGAGAATTTGTGAAGACTCAAATCTCAGACTTGTTCAGTGAAGGGGGCGTGTTCGTTCAGTGGGTCTAACCAATAAAATGCTCCTTCACAGCCCACACTCAAATGCTATTGGTTGCACTATGTCAAAATTTGACAAGTGACAAATTTCAATAAAACGCGGATATGTTCACATATTAAAATCCATTAAAAATCTAATTGGCCTATCTATAATCTCAGGGACAGTAAATAGTAATGCAAAAAACGAAAGAAAATTTGACGTTTATTCATTTTAATTCACATTTTTAGAAAGGATTTTAAGATTTCCCTAGATAATCTTCATGGTGGGCTGTAATTTCCTCACTGTGGGCTGTAATTGGCATAGCGAGAATTGGACTGACCTGATGTCGATCTGCAATAGCTGAGCGTATGTGGAAAAGAAACATGGTGAGCACCATGGCAACCAACAAGGTCACAGCGGGCAAAAAATAAGAGGGAATTGGTATCACTTCAGGCGTTCACAGTAGGTGGAGAAGCAGAAATAAGAAGCAAGAGCAGTAGGGACCAATGGGGCTGCAGGAGGGAGGAACAGGTAGAAGGTACAACGGTGGAACTCAAACAGTCTTGTGGAGGTTTTGAGCAAGTCTTGAGCAGTGGCGCGGTGACAACTGTAAGTCAATTTGGAGCTGCAATTTTATTTCTACAAGACAGAAGATGGGACAGAAAGGGAGCAATATTTCAGACAGGAAGGTTAAAGCATCCCGCGGAGAGTTGCATTGGTTTTAAAATGGAAGGAACAAAAGCTACAGATGTCAGAGTCTCAAGTAGTGTGGCAAACCACAGTTTCATGTGATTCTCATCTTAGCTCGGCAAATTGGTGCAGCTCCAAAGTGGCAAAGAAGTTTACAGCATGCAGACTTATGGGTGGGCAGCTGGAGTTTGCAAAAAGCCATGTGAAAAAAAGCTGAAGCTAATATTAAAGTTGAGCTCTTTGGCCTGAAAATGAAAAGTATTATGTACCGAACGAATGTAGTCAACAGTTTAGGTAACACTCCTTAAAATACCAAGCAAAGCAGTGGCAGCATTATTGTCCGAGATCCATTTTACAGAGGGGTATTGAGAAGTTTGTATCAAACTCTTAACAGTAGAACCAGTTTCAGCTGTCGATTGGCGAATATCCACTTTATGACCCGAAGCACACAGCAAAATCATATAAGAATGGCTTGGAAAAAGTAAGCACAGAAAGAGCTCAGAATGTAAATCCAAAGCATAAAAAAAGTAAATTGCTGTCCACTGGCTCTCCCCTTTTAATTTGGCTGGAGCAAATTTGTGGTAAAAAAAGCCTCCAAGCCTCCATTTCTAATTATAAAACGTCACTTCAGAACTAGTAACGAAGGAACGTTGAATTGCTTCATTGCAGATTATTGTATTATGTAGAGTAGAGTAGCCTATTATGAGAGAGAGCTCGACTAAACGAGTGTATTTGCATCTGATAGAGCATTCATTTTTCAGGTCGATGTCCATATTATATGCATTATAAAGAAATCAGTTTGAATGTCCGCAGAGGAAAGCGACATCTTTGACTTTGTCCTTTTAAAAGTTCCCCCAGTGCTAAAACAACTTCCTTGTTCTGACTCACTCATAAAGAGAGTCTTTGCCGCAATAATGTAACTTTTACTGATACCATTGATGGACCCTTTCTCAATACCAAATACTATATTATTTATATAAAATAATATTTATTGAGCAACAGTATTTAAATTAACAACAACAGCCATTATAAAAGACACACAAGCAAACAATAAACACAATTAAATAAATAAAAAAACACAAGCAAACAATTCAGTCAAACGTACAAAAGTAGCACTCCAGTATAGGATTTAAGTAAAAAAAGCCTAAATATAAAGTTATGAAATGTAATTTTCTCCTTAACTCAAATAGTTTTGCTCTGGAACAAGTAATAGATTAATAAGACCAAAGATTGCCCGTTTGATACACGCCAAATTATATTTTTAACCACTATCTACATAAGAGCCAGTGGCAAATTCCCGAAGGACTGGCTGAGATGAAGCTGTTCTCTGCGGGTACACGAGCACTGACGGCCTGGAGCTCGCATCTGCGAAAGCGCCAAACGAATAGCAAAATAAGGCTTTATATATGAGTCACATATTTGAGGTCTAAATAACTACATTCTCGCCTAAAAAAATCTTTAAACGTTTCGTCACATAACAGTAGTATTTATAAAAAATATGGCAGATTTGCTCGACCGCCATGACAGTCGCCGCAAGCGAAGTGATACAAACGGTGAAATGGTACCAGTGCTGATACTGGGAGAATATCACATGGCTCTCAGCCAATCAGATTCGAGAACCATAAAGAACTGTTGTATAAATATATATATATAGTTTTATATATAAATATTTAGTGGTTGTTTAATGGTTGTTTAACCATTTTAATCACAAGTCACTGGTCAGGAAATTAGCAAGAATTGAACAAATACTGTAGGTAAAGTAACTTAACACGAAATAGCCTTCCCTTTTGTTTTCTTTAAATGTTTAAGCTGTGTGGGTAAATTTGCAGACAGCTTTTTACAGGAAGAAGAGTCAGTGTTGTTCCCCTCAATTTTAATGGCTTCAAACAGTTCATGTCTAGTTGAAAAATGTCTCCAAGTTCATTTGATTTTAATGTGAGACCAAATATTCACTATATCACCCTTCCGCCGGATTCAACTCTCTCGTGAATGCATGAACGGCCATTACCGGAAGCTAGTGATTTACAGTTTATAAAGTTACAAATATAGGTATTTTTCTTACAAAAACACATCGCTTCGCTTCAGAAGGCCTTTAAAAAAAAAACCTGGAGCTATGTGGATTACTTTTATGATGGATGGATGTGCTTTCTTGGGCTTTAAAATCTTGATCCCATTATAAAGCTTGGAATTATTTTTTTTAAATATATCTCCGATTGTGCTCGTCTGAAAGAAGATAGTCATATACACCTAGGATAGCTTGAGGGTAAGTAAATTATGGGATAGTTTTCATTTTTGGGTGAACTATCCCTTTAAGTTGCCTACTTTTTGCAACCAGCTACGAGTCATGAGTGCACCTATGCTTTCTTAAAATACTGCCTCCGTAGGCAGTATTTTAGGTTTTGTAACAGCTTATATCTCCCATATACACTGATGGTGTTCAGATTTGAAAATAGCTGCTCCACAGTGAAGACTTGCATGACCTTTTTCATGACAAACTCTTGACGGTAGAGCTATAAATTATATTGTTAGTGCAAAATTATGTAACATAAGACAGCAGAACTATCTTTACATAATACACGAATGTGAACGGAAACAAAGTAATGCATTTGGTTCTTGCACGACAACATTACACTATCTGTCACGGGAAGTCAAATAAAGACAAAGAGGGTGAAGAAAATCGCTCACAGAAAACATGTCTGCGAGACACATGCTTCATGCTTTGTGTGGGAGACTCACTGAGGCACAAAAAAAAATAAACACGGCCTCATCTTCCCGGCACAGGCTACTGCTGAAGCGTGAGAGGCTGTGGGGTTACTATGGCAACAGTGCTGGCAATCCATGTTTTGTTGCCCTGTTTTACAGCTATCATGCCAAGAGTATGTCACCATGTGTTATCAGAGCTTCCTAGGGGACAGAGTCACAAACACACACAGATTCTGTAGAAATGTGCATTAAATGCACATGAGGGATCATCAAGCAGAGGTGAGCTTGGATGATGAGTCTTTTATGGTTGAATGAACAGATGTTATGTAGTAATTATAAAATATTTGGAAAAACTGTAGGTACTCCCACATATCATTCTCTGTGCTCATTTTCACTGTCAGCAGAGTTAGCTAACCATGCTTAGGACATGCTGGTGGAATGACTTTAGTGACATGGTGACGGGTGTTGCTTGGTGGCAAGCTAAATTAGTTCATTTTTAGTTAAAATTAATAAAAAATCATCCGTAGCTGGTCATCAGTTTGTTTGTTTCTTGTAACCAATGAATATGTTGTTGTTGAGCCTTGCGTCAGATGTTGTCAAACTCGTTTTCAAACTATTATACTATCAATGTTAGAATTCTCAATATTAACTATGACTTTTGCCTCAATATACTCTAAATTACTGCTTGTTAATAGTAAAGTAGTTGGGTATTGGGTAGGATTATGGGATGTAGAATATGGTCATGCAGAATAAGGCATTAATATGTGCTTTATAAGTACTAATAAACAGCCATTATCTTAGTAATATGCATGCTTATAGCAACTAATAGTGAGAACTGGACTCTAAACTAAAGTGTTACCAATAGTTTTTAAATAGCATTTATATGTTCAGCTTTTGTTTTGATTTTAGTTTAGATTTTAGGAATTTTGTCACATGCTTTTTTTTCCATTAGGTTTTTTTATGCAATCCCATTTACAGAAAAGTTCAGAGATTTTGTAAAATGCAACAAAATCAAGAACCTGTGATTTGTTAATTCACCATTCAGCATCCACTAATGACCATGGGTCATGACTTACCACTTTGTGCCAAATTTCATGGGAGAATTGTCAAACAATTAAAAAATCAAATTTCTCAATGCAAGATTGCAAAGTATTTAGGTCCTTCACCATCTACCATACATAATATTGTGAAAGATTCAGGGAATCCAGAGAAATCTCAGTCCATGTACACTGTAAAAAAAAATATTTTCACGATTTATCACAACAGTTTTTCTTTTGTCAAATCAACTTCAATAATATGGTTCAGATAACATAATATTTTGAGTTTCTGTTGATTAAACGAATCGCCTTCATTGTATTAACCCAAATTTTTAATTTCAATGAACTCAAAACTAACTTTTTTAAGTTAAACCAACAATTCTTTTTTACTGTGTATAGATGGCCTTCAGATGGCATTGCATGAGAAACCATCATGCTACTGTGTTAAATGGGCTTGGGAGTACTTTGGAAAGCCGTTGTCACTTAACATAGTCTGCCACTGCATCAAGAAATGCAACTTAAATCTCTGTTACTCAAGGAGAAAGCTACACTACATTGCCAAAAGTATTGGGACACCCCTCCAAATCATTGAATTCAGGTGTTTCAATCACTTCCATGGCCACAGGTGTATAAAATCAAAGTGGAAGCAATTGGGAACAACAGCAGCTCAGCCACGAAGTGGTAGGCCACGTAAAATCACAGAGCGGGGTCAGCGCATGCTGAGGCGCACAGTGCGCAGAAGTTGCCAACTTTCTGCAGAGTCAATAGCTACAGACCTCCAAACTTCGTGTGGCCTTCAGATTAGCTCAAGAACAGTGCGTAGAGAGCTTCATGGAATGGGTTTCCATGGCCGAGCAGCTGCATCCAAGCCTTACATCACCAAGTGCAATGCAAAGCGTCGGATGCAGTGGAGTAAAGCACGCCGCCACTGGACTCTAGAGCAGTGGAGACGTGTTCACTGGAGTGACGAATCACGCTTCTCTGTCTGGCAATCTGATGGACGAGTCTGGGTTTGGCGGTTGCCAGGAGAACGGTTCTTGCCTGACTGCATTGTGCCAAGTGTAAAGTTTGGTGGAGGGGGGATTATGGTGTGGGGTTGTTTTTCAGGGGTTCGGCTTGGCCCCTTAGTTCCAGTGAAAGGAACTCTTAATGCTTCAGCATACCAAGACATTTTGGACAATTTCATGCTCCCAACTTTGTGGGAACAGTTTGGGGATGGCCCCTTCCTGTTCCAACATGACTGCGCACCAGTGCACAAAGCAAGGTCCATAAAGACATGGATGAGAGAGTTTGGTGTGGAGGAACTTGACTGTCCTGCACAGAGTCCTGACCTCAACCCAATAGAACACCTTTGGGATGAATTAGAGCGGAGACTGCGAGCCAGGCCTTCTCGCCAACATCACTGCCTGACCTCACAAATGCGCTTCAAGAAGAATGTTCAAAAATTCCCATAAACACACTCCTAAACCTTATGGAAAGCCTTCCCAGAAGAGTTGAGGCTGTTATAGCTGCAAAGGGTGGGCCAACTCCATATTAAACCCTATAGATTAAGAATGGGATGTCATTAAAGTTCATGTGCACGTAAAGGCAGGCGTCCCAAAACTTTTGGCAATATAGTGTATATATAAATTCTATGCTGCCGCCGAGTACTCTGGGCCTGAGCTCATCTCAGATGGTCCAATGACAGTGGAAATGTGTGCTGTGGTGGTCAGATGAGTCCACCTATCAGCTTGTTTTTGGAAAACAGACATTCAGTGGTACTCACAATGGTAAACATGCATCTGTCCCAACTTTTTGGAGTGTGTTGTAGCCATCAAAATCAAAATTTGTTTATATTTAGGAAACACAATTAAATTGGTTGGTGAAAACATTGGAAATCTATTCTTCATACTTTTGTCAGTTAAAGGTTTAAGAGAATTAACAAATCACAGATGCCGAGAGGGTGGCTTCACATGTATTCACATATACATGGTTTAAAAATAGTTTGTACTTGTGCTGTATCTTTTTATGGAGTTTCTCCTCACCACTATCACCTTTATCTTTCAGAGACTTAATAGTGTCCATGACAACCCTGGCTGTGTTCAAAAACTTAAAAATGCTGTCTTTGGAGGATGCATTTCAAGGTAGGAAGGCATCAATGCACGACCGAATCCAAAGTTAGCTTCACTTCCTGTCTCATGAGATGCCTTCATCTGATCATTTTTTGAAGGCAGCACAGATGTATCCTTCACTGCCTTTGATATCTCACAAACCTGTTCCATTCGGTGACAATTGAGCTAGATAAATGATAGATAGATAGATGGCATCTGAAAGTTGCGGTTGGTGGTCAGTTTGTGTGTAATATGTTTTTGACCAACGTTTACCACTTTTGATGTCATTTCTAGTGAGAAATTACAATTGTAGTAATTAAATATGTGCTGAGTTATCACCGAAGCTCTCTCTATTTTGCTATAGATCATTAAACCGTTGCGCTGCCTCAGTCAGAACTCTGTCCGATATCAGTTTCGTGAGGTAACCCTGATATCGTGTGCAAACCCGTGTGCAAACCCTGCCTGCAAAGTCATTGCCTGATAAGGCAGCGAGGCAACGAGTCAGCTGCCTACGCAGCCCCTGACTTGTTCTGAAGGAAGCTTGACACAGGTTCTCCTAATGATTGGTAATTGAGTTGTAAAACGGATCTAATTATGTCACACCACATGTGCTGAAGGGGGTGACTCACCCCTTTACTGCCTTTAAAAAATACCTCTTGAATTGAATCAGGGATCCATGAAGCCACTGAACATAATGAATTAAATTCCACCTTCATTCTCTGTCTGCACTGTTGCTAAAACACATCTCCCACAGCCAATTACTGTCACATACTGTGCTCCCTTCAAACCTGAAGCCTGTTTTTATCCTAATGAAGATGAGCAGGTATAGGAATAAATGACTTTTGATGATCTGTAATTCTCAGATTCTCAGATTTCTCAGAAATCTCACTTGCGTGTCTGTATGTAATACTATTTTTAAATTGTCTCATGTTTAATTATTCCTGCTATGAAATGTTTCTGCATTTGAATAAAATGTCACTGTAAAATTTCACTGTGAAAAACAACTCAATTATATACAGTAAATTAAAAACTTAAGAATAAATAAACTAAACAATTAATTAAAGAATAAATACAGCATGCAATTTAAATGATCTAGGAACAATTAAAAAGTAAAATATTTTAAATAATCTTTAATGCTGTATTTTTGATAATTACTTTAGCCTGTTTGTTTAGACATTTAAAAATTTAGTAACACTTTAGTTTAGGGTCCAGTTCTCACTATTAGTTGCTTATTACCGCACATATTACTAGGATATTGGCTGTTTTTAGTACTTATAAAGCACATAATAATGTCATATTCTGCATGACCATATTCTACATTCCTTAATCCTACCCAATACCTACCAACTTAACAACTACCTTACTAACTATTAATAAGCAGTAATTTATTGAGGCAAAAGTTAATAGTGAGAACTGGACCCTAATCTAAAGTGTGACCAAAAATTCGTCCAAATTCTTTAACAGGACGTCGTCCTGTGGATCAAAGCAAACAGGGTTACGATGTCACCTTTCAATCAAGCTCACAGAGAATGCATAAGTGTGAATCAAATTAACCTTCTGTTTGATCAAATCCAATTAAAAACTCTTCTGCAGATAACTGGCTCAACCTCTGACATCTACATTATAATGATGTATGTTCAGCTTGGACTTTCAAAGAGTTTTTGTTTTGACTTCATAGTGTAGTATTTTAACCCTTACAAAAAGTACTGTGATGGTATCAGATCATAATACCATGGTATTTTGATATATATCATGGTAGTACCACATTCATATGATATTTACAGTTTAGAGTAAAACATTGCATATCCATGCTTTTTCCATTTTTTTTTAAATGGGATTTAGCACATTGTAATATGTTGTAATAATGTTGGTTGATAAATTTCGGTTGCTCAAAGAACCAAACAAAATGTATAACCCTGAATTTATATTGTGAATTTAATTAGTATTCTTGCATCATGCACATATTGAGCATTACATTTTAGTGTGTAACTCATTCCACAGTGTTTTTGCTACAGACATGAATGGTGTGCTGTACATGTCTAAAGGCCCATTTACACCAATAACAATAACAAACAATAACTATATTTGCGAACGATAACGGTCTGTTTATTCTAAGCCCACGCGCTGCGGTGTGTACAACATGTTTTTGCTGTTCTTGTTGCATTTACATGGCTTTAACCAGCAGATGTCCTCAGCATGCTATGTTTCGAGTGAATAGCTAGTGTAATCGATCTAATCTAACAGTGAATTTAGCTGACGAAGTCAATATAGTGGAATAAAAACAACGCTTAGTCTTTTTCACCGCAACTTCAAAGGAAGCAAGACAATGTTGTCGAAACTAGTAATTTTATGTTACACTGTTTGCTAGCCTGACATAATGATCTCATCGTTAATATTTCTCACCATTTATTCCGAGTGTGACTGATTGTTTTCCATATATCCATTTTCAAGTATCCTTGAAAAGGGGGTTTGACTTGTCAAACAGTGGTGGCTTAAAGGGATAGTTCACCCAAAAATGAAAATTCTGTCATCATTTACTCACCCTAAATATGTTCCAAACCTGTATAAATTTCTTTGTTCTTTTGAACACAAAGGAAGATATTTTGAAGAACGTTTGTCACCAGGCTGCTTTGGGGAACCATTGACTTCCATAGTAGAAAAAAAAAAAAAAAAATACTATGGAAGTCAATGGTGACCCAGAACTGTTCAGTTTCCCACATTCTTCAAAATATCTTCCTTTGTGTTCAACAGAACAAATAAATTTATACAGGTTCGGAACAACCTGAGGGTGAATAAATGATGACAGAATTTTCATTTTTGGGTGAACTATCCCTTTAACTTCTCCGCAATGTCGTCTGCCATTTTAAATGCGCGAGCCCTCAAATTAGAATGGATTCTGATTGGCTGTCAGTGTTTTATCGTTTAACGGCTGGAAAAAAATAGTTCTGAAAGTGATTCCAACGATATCGTTCCTCTATAGCGTTATCGTTATTGCTGTGGTGTGGACTATTTTTAGAACTATATCTTTATCGTTATCTTTATAGTTATCGCATGGTGTGAACGGGCCTTAAGGGTACGTTTACATGACAACAATGTACTAAAAACAGAGTTTTTTCTTTGCGTTTTTCGTGTACAGACGAAAACGTTGTCAAAATGATCCCCGTTCACAAGGACACCAGTGTGTTTCAAGAAATCCATTAAATATGACGCTACTTTAAAGGCAGAAATCCCCATTCGGTTTTATTGCCATAGGGCAATGACGCATGAAATCTAATAGTTTGTAATACAGCATGATCGCCTTGCCTTTAGTGCACTACAGCAACCAGAGAAATAAACTCATCTCAAAACCAGAGTTTTATCTGTTTTTTATGTATATTGGTGAAAATGCCAACTCTGAGATGGGTTTTCCTATTATTTTCAGCCAAACAGTTCAAGATGCTCTAGCACTGCAGTTTGGTGTCACGTAATGCCTAGTTAGATCAAACAGGCTCATTTGCAAATATCTGACATTACTTTAGGATCATTGACATTTTTACCTTTTTAAAAGAGGTACAGAGGTGGGCGAACAATCAGTAGAGTGGGTGGAGAGTGTTTAACTGTGCAACCCTCTCAGAAGCAAATGGGAAAATTATGATTTTTACCACAATAGCACTCTAGTTATTGTGTGATGACCTGTGCTGTTGTTGGAAATGCATCAAGGAGAATTAATGATAACACAGGAGCATCGTTCTCATGCCTCCTACGGATCACTTCCAACACAAGCGGTGCGCTAACTAGGACAACTTCCCTTCTCAGCACACATTTCCATAGCAACCATTGTGGAACTTTCAGATAAACATGGTCCCAAAGCGAAAACAGTCTTTTACTGCAATTAGTGGCATGATGCCTTGCAACAAAGCAGAATTTAACCTTTACATCAGTATCTGATAGAGAAAGATATATAGCAATTAAGTAAATAGCAAGTATATTGTAGTTTCTCCAGGAAGCAAAAATGTATTTAAGGCCCTTTTAAGTTGTGCAAGTCAAGAAACAATTTACTCACCCTCATGTTGTTCTAAACCCATATAATTTTCTTTCTTCTGTAGAAGGTGAATTTAAAGAATATCCTGGCCACTCTTTTTCATATAATGAAAGTGAATGAGGACTGTGGGGCCGCTGAGACCCGAAATAATAATAAAAGTAGCCTACATTAGAAGCACCATAAAAGTCATTCATACGAGTTGTATGCTATATTCCAAGTCTTTTGATTTGGCTCTAAAATGCTACAAAAGACTACAAAAGACAAATAGACTACAAAAGTCATATCAACTATACTGTATTATAAAAGAAGGTTTTCAACATAGTGTATGCTGTGGCCATCTAGTGGTCAAAACTAATCGCAAAACTGCTGTGGCCCGTTACAGCCACTGGTTTCACGTCTGGTTTTTCATTAAACTAATGATTCGTTTTAAATTAAGAAAAAGTCATTGTCAAAGTCGTTTGGGTATATTGACACTAAAATACGTAAAATAAGTGAAACTTGAATTCATAAATAGGCCTACCTGCATTCTGTATATTTTAATCTTTAAGTCCTTCGACTGTTATTTTATAGGCATGTGTAACGGAGACCAGCTAGCAAGAGCTGTGTCTTTTTAGCACGCCCGCCTCCCATGCCGGAAAAGCTGGTTCAAATCCCGCTTGGAGCTGTGTGAGTAGAACGAGAGGGGTTCATTGGTGCCGTGACCCAGATTGGAGTGAGGTTTAGGGAAGTGATTGTAACGGAGGCCAGCTAGTAAAGAATTGTGCAGGTAAACCTCACTCCTCTGGCCTCAAGAGGCACACTAGTGACTGACGCTAGAGGCTGCAGTCTTTAGAGTTCTTGTTAGCATGCCCGCCTCCCATGCCGGAAACGCTGGTTCGAATCTTGCTCAGAGCAGTGCGAGTACAACTGAAGGAATTGCATTGGTGCCATGACCTGGATGGGAGTGAGGTTAATGGGGGTGAGTGTAACGGAGGCCAGCTAGTGAAGAGCTGTGCAGGTAAACATCACTCCCCTGGCCTCGAGGCGCACTAGCGACTGACGCTAGAGGCTGCAGTCTTTAGCGTTCTTGTTAGCGCGCCCACATCCCATACCGGAAACACCGGTTCGAATCCCGCTCGGAGCAGTGTGAGTACAACTGAAGGAATTGCATTGGTGCCATGACCTGGATGGGAGTGAGGTTAATGGGGGTGAGTGTAACGGAGGCCAGCTAGTAAAGAGCTGTGCAGGTAAACATCACTCCCCTGGCCTCAAGAGGTGCACTAACACTAGAGGCTGCGGTCTTCAGCGTCCTTGTTAGCATGCCCAGCTCCCATACCGGTTCGAATCCCGCTCTGAGCAGTGCTAGTAGAACTGGAGGGATTGCATTGGTGCCGTGACCCGGACGGGAGTGAGGTTTATGGGGGTGAGTATAATGGAAGCCAGCTAGTAAAGAACTGTGCAGTTAAACATCACTCCTCTGGCCTCAAGAGACGCACTAGTGACTGATGCTAGAGGCTGCGGTGTTTTGCGTTCTTGTTAGCGCGCCCGCCTCCCATACTGGAAACGCTGGTTTAAATCCCGCTCTGAGCAATTTGAGTAGAACTGAAGGAATTGTATTGGTGCTATGACCCGGATGAGAGTGAGGTTTATGGGGGTGAGTGTAACGGAGGCCAGCTAGTGAAGAGCTGTGCAGGTAAACATCACTCCTCTGGCCACAAGAGGAGCACTAACGCTAGAGGCTGTGGTCTTTAGCGTCCTTGTTAGCACGCCCACCTCCCATACCGGTTCGAATCCCGCTCGGAGCAGTGCGAGTAGAACATTGGTGCCGTGACCCGGACGGGAGTGAGGTTTATGGGGGTGAGTGTAACGAGGCCAGCTTTTAAAGAATTGTGCAGGTAAACCTTACTCCTCTGGTCTCAATAGGCGCACTAGAGACTGACACTAGAGGCTACTGTCTTTAGCCACACCGCTTCCCATACTGGTTCGAATCCTGCTTGGAGCAGGGCTTCATAAATAAATTACAATATTTAATAGTCAATATATTGTATTAAAGTAAGGAAACCCCTTTGTTGTTCACTACTTTTGAACAAAGTCCCTTTCAAGGAAAGTCTGTTCACTCAGTGGCCATATTTGCAATACCTCCGGGCAGCTATTTTGAGCATCCAAGACCAAGTCCTATCTACTTGAATGGGGTAATCCTGAAATCTTAAAAACTTCTTGCCAAACATAGTTCAAATCAGCAACAAAATCTTACATAAACTGTCCCATAAATGTTGTTTCTTATGCTCACATAGTGTTAAAAAAACATATTTTTCAGACTAGACCAACCAATGCACATGTGCAGTCCTAAGCTGCAGTGATGTGATGATTTTACCAATCAGCAATTGGCTTTTTTATTTAGAAGGTGGGACTTCATAAATAATATGAGTAATATGAGTGCAACATCTTTGTACATCTGAAATGCTGGTGCATTCACAGTCTTCGAGAAAATAAAGTGCATCAATGTGAATTTTTTTTTTTTTTTTTTTTTGGGGGGGGGTGTTTTGTTTACATAGGTTTCGGGGCTTCTGTGTCGAACATAAAATTGTCACCGGTTCTTGCACGTCTAGTGTCCAAATGTTGAGTAAATGATTTTCCATTTTTGATGAACTATACGTTTAAAGATGCATTCCTGTTCCTTTATCCAATAGTAACACACAGTTAGCAAAACACAACAACAAAAGATTTCATCCGAACCACGTGGCTCTTGAGAGCAATATCATTCAGAGCTGAGGCTCGTGAGGCTGTCAGCTTAAGTGGAGAATAATTAAAACACATCGCTTTGATGCAAAGCTGTATTATTTGCATAGAGAAAAGGCACCAATTGGGGCTTTTGCTCACATCACTGCTCCAAGATAACTGAGCGCATCTGTTGCCATGGCAGCCAACTGTACCGTTAGCACGTCTATGTCTACAGAGTGGACAAAATAATAAAGGAGAAGTGGATGCCCGGCCGCCACATGCCGTTCACGCTTCAGACCCACTGAGCAGCTATGCATCATCTGCTTGTGCTCTAATGAGATGCCAACACACAATAACACTTTTGTTTTCTTGTTTTTGTCCCCCAATGTGTTTATTTTCTGTAGTGCTTCAGGCCTGTGAGATGCACTGCATTGTTATAATGGACTCTTTTAACATTTCCAGGGTTCTCAGAAGCAGAAGTCGTCATAGTAGGGTAAACTTCTATAGCAGTGAACGGGAGACGACAGCAAATATAATTTTTGTATTTCCATTTGCTCCAATAGAAAAAGAAATAATCTGTGATCGCATTTTGATGATTTTCCAAAAGAGGGGGAAAATATTGAGAGATTGATTACAGCAGTTTGTTTTCCGGTTTGTGTTTCCACAGCATGAAGGTAAGATCTTACGGATTTATGAATGAACCACTCGTTTTAAAATCTTCCCGGTCTACTGACATTTGTTATGACATCCGCTTCAAACATTACAATGCTCATGATAACTTTCATTAACTCTGCAATAAGAAAATCCACTTTTTGACAATTCGACAGCAATGCCATAGAAATATACAGAGCAAAAACCGACGTTCAAAGACAAAATTCTAAAGATGGCTGTGAGCTTCTTTCTCTGGCGCATCAGTGCAACAGTGCCCACCCGCTTTTTCAGTGGTGTTGGTTCTGGAAGTACTTTTTCCATTCATTTCTCCCATAGGGATTGTAGAAAAGTCTTCGTTAAAGAGTTATAAGCCATGAACCAAAACAACCATCTATGAGGTGAATCATAACATAAAAAAACTTTGATTTGAAGCAAAAAAGTTTTTGAAAAAAACAAAGGTACAAGACTGTGTACTTAACGGCTTTAGTGAGGGAAAGAACTACAATCCCATGAAGCATTGCTAACAGCATAATCGAATTAAAAACGATGGAGAAATATAAATCTTCTCATATACAAATGTTGATTATATAAAAACAATATATTTTAAGTTTATTTCAAAATATGCATATATATATATACAAATATTTAAGTATTTTGAAAGCTTAGAAAGATTGACTCGATTACATCATTCGCAGTGCTTCATGGGAGTGGGCGGAGCTAAAGAGCTAATTTGGCGAGTTGCTTTTTTGACTCACTGATTGGTGTAATTTTCTGTACAACATCATGGGTAATGTAGTTATTCACTAGAAATTCTGCTGTTAAATATGATTATTTTAAAAATAAGCTGAAATAACGCAGGCTGACGGCTTCAGCAGAAGCAAATACCATGGATTAACAACCTCATAGCTCACAGAAGGTCTGTCTTTAAGGGTTTAAAACTACAAAACTACTACAAAACCGTTCACAAGCTTCTAGGGATTTGATTTTGGATGTCATGTGTTGAAAGAAAATCGCCGTGTCGATGCTGTCCGCTGATTGTGACCCGCAATCTCTGATTCCCCTTCGGTGGCCATGGGAAAGTGAATATTTACAATGACAACAATAAAACTTAAGTTACATTTAAATGTTTCCAACAAAGAAATGGATCAGCATGTGGTGTAAGTGTAATGAAGGCATTCTCTTTCAGAGAAAGAACGGCACATTCCTGCTACTAATGCACTCTGCAGTTTAAAATAAAAATGAAAGTAAATAAAACCTGAACTCCGTTTGCAAAGTCATTCTAGTGCTTTCTAAGTGCATTCAACTTACTTCTGACTGTAGAGAGAGTTCAGTAATGTGGGAGAGAGAGCAGATAGTACAGCAATGCCTTTCAAAGCAACACAAAGACACTGAGTACTTTACTTTCTTCATAGATTTCTTCGCTATTTCCCCTGCAGCCTCATGTTTTCTATATAAACCGCTCGTTTGAGCAGCTCTGCTTCATTTCCTTTGACAAAATAGGCTAATTGAATAAGTAAACCTAGTTCCCATGTTGTCCAAATGGTATGCTTTTAAGCGTAAAGATAGACTGAACTGTTGTGACGTTTCTATCACCTGATTACCCACTCATCCAGGGGGTCCTAATGAGCTGGAAGGGGAGTCCCAAACTTTCATCATGACCAGGTTGCTTTCAGCAGAATCTGGACTTTGTGGCTGAACAAACTCAGTTGTTAAATAATCTGAAGTCTGATATTAAAGTTTTGTAAGTTTGATTGGTTGGCCATTGAGGAGAAATCTGAATGTTCAATCTGAACACATTTACAATGGAAGTCTGTATTTGGGCAAGACATTCCAGAGGTTCAAAAACAAAAACGTGAGGCTTAAATTTTCATTATAGCAATTACATTACTGTTTAAAAGTCATGTTTAATAGGATTTTTTTAATGTTTTTAAAAGAAATCATGTTCACCAAGGCTGCATTTATTTGATCAATAATACAGTAAAACTTTAATACAGTGAAATATTATTACATTTAAAAGAACTGTTATTATTTCCTGTGATGGTAATACATTCATCCAGTCTTCAGTGTCACATGATCCTTCAGAAATCATATGCTGATTTGATGATCAAGAAACATTTCTGATTATTATCAATGTTGAAAATGGTTTTGCTACTTAATATTTTTGTGGAAACGGTGATACTTTTTTTCAGGATTCTTTGATGAATAGAAAGTTCAAAAGAATAAAAGAAATCTTTTATAACAATATAAAAATCGTCACTTTTAATGCTTCAATGCTGAATAATAGCATTCATTTCTTTGTAAAAAAAAAAATAAAAATCTTACTGACCTCAAACTTTTGAATGGTGTATAGTAATTGTTCTGTACATTTTTTTTTTTTTAGCCATAAAGTTTAGCATCGTGACTATTGTTTTAGCTAGAGGAATTTCTGGTTATGCAATATTGATGTAGGTGGTGCTTACTCCATGCATACTCTACCCGGTTACCAGGTTTACTTGCTATATATGGTCGTGATAGTAGTTAAAAGACTGGATGTAACCAAAGGTTGAAGGCAAACCTGCAACCTTAGCCGAAAAAAAGCATAACGAAGGAGACAAGAAGCCGTTTTTTTTAATGGATTTCAATGGAGGAGAGGCTTCACTACGCTGAATAATCCACTTTTGTGAGGAAATAGCTTATCATTTAATGAATCGACAGCCCATCGGCTAATCTTCAACATGTTTGCTCTTAAGCATTTATTTTGGATTGATCTATTTTTAGTTTACAGTAAAAAAAAAAAAAAATTGCTGTTTTATAAGAGAAATGGACGATTGTGCGACAGGAATTATTCAGTTTACGGCACTTCTCATTAATTTCTATGGTATCCGCAAACAGTGATTGACTGTCGCACAACAACGAAATTCAATGACGTCAAGGCTGTAATGTGGTTGGTTATCAAGGCACACATGATCCAAGTTAGGCATTACGCTTTTTCCAACGGATCCTCTTATCTCCCAATAATAAGAACATGTCTGATGTAACTTTGCCCAGACAAGTCTCATCGCTAGTCTCATTCTCATGTTTAAATCTTGAGGCTATATTTAGGAACAGTGTGTATTTTAACATCTACTTAAAGAGTTAGTTCACCTAAAAAATGAAAATTCTGTCATTAATTACTCACCCTCATGTTGTTCCAAACCCGTAAGACCTTCGTTCATCTTCAGAACACAAATTAAGATATTTTTGATGAAATCCGAGAGTTGTGTGACTCCTGCATAGACAGCAATGTAATGACCACTTTCAAGGTCCAGAAAGGTACTAAAGACATCATTAAAATAGTCCACATGACTACAGTGGTTCAACCTTAATTTTATGAAGCGATGAGAATACTTTTTGTGCGCAAAAACAAAACAAAAAAACGACTTTATTCAACAATATCTTCTCTTCTGTATCTTTTTCATACGCTGTTTACATCCAGCGCTTCCAGGTTCTACGTCAGAATGCCGATTCAGTATAGGCGTATGTATGCGTGTGATTATGATGCAGGAGCCGGCCAATAATGAGTCGTCGTTCTGACTTTCTGGACCTTGAAAGTGGCCGTTAAATTGCTGTCTATGGAGGAGCCAGATACATCTTGGATTTCATCAAAAATATCTTAATTTGTGTTCCAAAGATGAACTAAGGTCTTTCAGGTTTGGAATGACATGAGGGTGAGTAATCAATGACATAATTTTCATTTTTGGGTGAACTATCCCTTTAAGTGCAATGCCTTGTTTTATATACATTTGCTGCAAAAGCATTCACTGTAAACATTTTTTGTTGTTGTTAATTTAAAGGTAGGGAAGGCAATTTCGGAGCAGCTAGCAATAGCAAGTTAGCTTTGAAAGCATGAGATCCCACCCTCCCTTCAATGCGCTCTCTAAAGCCACGCCTCCCAAAACATGAACATGTACAGCCGGAGCAGAGTCTGCAAAGTGTCACGAGATAAGAGACGGCGTTAAATTACCTCATGTCTCAAAGCACATTACATTACAATAATAATGAACGTAAACAATTTACAGAGCTCTAGCTGTACCACCTGATTGCTGCAGATTCATTTCGGCGTTGATAGTGTTGCCAGAGACACGAATAAATCCGAGTCTGAGCAGGTGAACAGCTCTGGGTAGAACGTCACAGGTTGCGGTCTCGTAATTACAGTTATGACATGGCGTGAACGCAACATAAGCTCATTGTTTTGGTTCAGGAGGAACTGTAAAAGGCGGCTGCTGTTTGTTTCTGGCACTCGGTGACTGACGTCTGTCTACAACTCTGAATAGTCTTATGGAACGCGCTGATGACGTGTGATGTCTGCGCGAGCAGGTATGGAAATACATATGTTGACAGGCAGGTAGGGCATTGTATCATTGCATTCAGACTGAACATTTTTCGGTCCTGAGACTTTGACAGAAGATATATGTACATGTTTTAATATTTAGACCACTTCTGTTATTGATTGCTATCGGGATGTGAAGAGAGTTTCAACCAGTAAAACAAAAAATGTTTATAAAACAAATTACCTACCTACCTTTAAGGAGTGAATCAAAAAAAATATTCTCTGTGGATACCAACAGCTTTTTAATTGATATTGGAAGTAGAAACAGCAATTTTCAGCACATCCCTTTTGGTTAAACAACTGAATGCATTCTTCATTATTGACCTGACAGCTTTGTGATCAAAAACAACTCTGAATGTTATATCCGAACAGGCCTGTTTTAATTGGAAAGCATTTGTTTTAGAAAAGTGTCACCTTACATTTGATAAAACAACAAAGAAAAGAAACTTCACATAGCGTACAGTGAGGGTTTTAGAGTTCTGTTATGTAATCACATTTTATTGGTCATACATTTCATTGCAAATATAGCCCTGTGTAACATTATAGAGAAGTGCAACATATACAATATTCAAGAGTCTGAGGTTCATCATTCAAAGTAACATTACTGTAAATATAATAGTAATTCACTGCCACAGGAGGCGTTTGTGCCTGTCTCATGCAAAAAAAGAAAAAGCAGTTAGAAAAGCCCTGAAACATATATGAGAGGCAGGCCTGGAAAACTTCACATTACTCAGGTGAACGGAAACACAAGTCGACTGGCATATTTTGCAAACTTTTGGCACAAAAGTGATCAAAATCCATTTAGCTGACAACCACGTTTGAAAGTGCTACGACTATTACCCAAATAAGCTTTTTTTTTCCTCTTCAGAAATAACTCCTTGATATAAAAATAAGCTTTTGAACTCAGGCTAAGCAGGCAGTTTGCAGCCACATCAAAAAAAATTACAATATGCAACATGAAAAAATTGCTTTAAAAAAGTAGTCTTTCCTTTCTCATCCTATAAAAAAACATTTTCTCAGTCCGTCATCTCTGCAAAAGAACACAAAATGTATCCAGGAGATCATAATTAGGATATTTAAAGTTTCATTGTGCACAAAAAGATTCGGAGAAAACAAGTGCTCAGTCTCACGGCAAAATAATGAACGAATGTTGTCATATTTGTGCTTGTGATTGATATCAATGCATTCCTCTCACAATATAAACTGAATCTGGACCACTACAGACCAACTCCACATGTATTTTAAACAACATAGGACTTGTATGTCCAGTGTAAGATGTCACTTTATAAGAAGGGATATGAAACATGCCCTTAAAGAGAGAAAGCAGATAGAGCCCCGCTTCCTCTGTTTGGATGCCCGCAGCAGGGACTCTCTCCTCGCCTGCTGCTGCACCGTGAAATTCAACCCATATTAAGAGGGACTGCAAAGTGCTTTTGATGCAGAATGCACGTAACCCACGATTTCCTGCCGCTTTAACATCGTCCTTGAGCGTTACACTCCCGCCGATGACTTCTCTGCTGTGTTGTTCAGAACTTCATCAATTCTGTCATCTTCTATGACAACTGCAAGAGAAATCACATGAGGCACTGGGGTCAAACATGCTGCCCTTGGAGAAATGATAACACTTTAGTTTTATTGACAAGAATAGGGCAGTCAGACTGCAGAAGAACACACACACACAAAAAAAGGAGAGAAATTAATGTAAATAAATACATGCTAACATTTATTTTAAGCTATTTTAAACATTTTTTTTTTTGTAATTCTATTTTAAAAATTATGCATGCCGTTTTGACCTGATAATACTGGATAGATTAATATTAAATATAATATTTGTACTTTTAAAAGTAAATTTTGTCACACTGCAAGACTAGTTAATTGAACTGCAAAAAGTTAAATGATGATTAAAAATTGTGAAAAACCCATATATATTTTAAAAAAATCTGTGGAATAAAATAGAAAGGAAACAAAATAAAGTAAAATAAAATATTTTTCATAAAACAGTTCATGTCTGTCAAGCTCCAAAAAAACAACACAGCTGCCAATATATTTTATCCCATTTTTATCTTCTTTTTTTAATATTGTTTTTTTAAAATCGTCTGAGATTTTAGAGCTTCAAGAACATTATCAGTGAATAATGACTTACATTTCAGTCAGCTTTCAAGCTCCAAAAAAAGAACAAAATACACTTATTTAATATCTTTTTAATAGATGCGATTGTCCGGAAAATGTTTTTGTTTTGTTGTTGTTGTTCTTTTTGAAGCTTGATAGCTGCAATCTGGACTGTTCTTCAATAATAATAATAATAATAATAATAATAATATATATGGTAACAGTTACAGTAAGGTTTCATTAGTTAACATTAGTTAACTACTTCAGTTAACATGAACTAAGAATGAACAATACTTCTACAACATTTATTAATCTTAGTTAATGTTAATTTCAACATTTGCTAATACATTATTAAAATCAAAAGTTGTATTTGTTAACATTAGTAAAAGCACTGTGAACTAACATGAACAAACAATTAACGACAGTATTTTCATTAACTAACATTAACAAATATTAATAGCCTACAGTAACAACTGTAGGCTATTACTCAATGTTAGTTCATGTTAACGAATGTTAACAAATGAGACCTTATTGTAAAGTGTTACCTATATTATATATACTTTTATATGTAAGAACGAAAAAGTTTCTATTGTCAATTAGCCATCAGCAAAAACAATATACCATTAGATGAAATTTCATTATGAACAGGCAGGCAAGTAAAAACAAACGCATCACGCTGACATCATCACGTGATGCCACAAATGTGAATATTTAAGTCATCGGTATTATATTAAAGGTAATGAGTGGAAACGAAGCATTAGGTCGGCACATTAATGACCTATTTATGTAGTTTGTTGGATATCACAACATTAATATATCTTTTAAGACTATAAAACGCACTTTTATTTTTATTTCAGCTACGACACAACGTAAATAAGTCGTTTTCTCACCTCTCTTACTGCGTCCGATCTGTCCGAGTTTCGGAGCTCGTTTGTTCTGCGCAGAACTGAAGAAGTTACTGCTGTTGTTCTGCAGGCGACAGGTGAGGGATATCTGCTCTTCATCTCCATCATCACCGTAAGGAGAGATGTTCTCTTCGTAAGGCAGCACTTCTGACATGATTCCGTTCACAATAATCGATCGGGATAATAAGACAATCGATAACTAACGAGCAAGGGCTCTGTAAGCGAACTGCGCGCGAGAATCTCAACTGTCACGATACGATTCTGCTTTATTTTCTCTTCATACTATGGGAGTCACTTTCAGTTTTCCTCTCGTTACTTACAGGCGATGAGCAGAAGTCATTCGGAAAAACTGATGTAGATGCAAAACAGGAGCGCGATGCAAAAACACACGGATCCTCAGAGAGCAGAGAGACGTCACTCAGACTCAATGCTCCAGCTGCACGCGAAGCTCCATCCCCCTCCCTCCACCCGCACACTGCTGCCTGCAGCATTTGGGTGCTGTGGTTAAAGATGTCCAAAAGTATGTGGGTTTGAATCCCACTAGAGTTGAACATCATTGCCAACCAGAAGCTTGTCTTATTCTTGGTGAAAGATATGAGTTTTAATACATATAGGGTTGATTCTTTAACCTGGCATACACATAACACATTACCAATTTATATTTTCAAATCCGTTAAAGGATTATTAGGCTGCATAAATTAGGTCAGCCGGAACCCGGGAACACTTCCTATAACACCTGATGTACTCGTTACATCAGAAGAAGAATGGCATCTACGCTAATATTAGTCTTTCTGGTTATCCCGAGGTTCACCATAGTCAACCGGATCCGGGCCGTATCCAGGTGAGACCAAGGACCTGCGCCTTGACACGACCACAACGCAGCCCTGAAGTATCAGCAGAGATTGAGTCAACTAGATCATCCACTGTGAGGGCCTCATCGACACGACAGCCACAGCCACGACACAGTTCCTCAACAACCGTCCATACCGGCGTGATGAATACGATCCTCAATTGGATGGAACTGGAATAAATACTTTGAATGTTGCGATCCTATTGGACTTACGATAGCAACCTGAATCGTAACAAAGCACTGTTGGCCAGAGGAGAACTGGCCCCCCGACTAAGCCTGGTTTCTCCCAAGGTTTTTTTCTCCATTTAAACACCTATTTGCCACTTGTCTGCCACCTGATGTCACCTGATGGAGTTTGGGTTCCTTGCCACTGTCGCCTTTGGCTTGCTTAGTTGGGGACACTTGACATTTGACTTGACATTTGATATTCAACAGTGCTTTGATCTGCCTGCATTGACACTATTCTTTAAGAGCTGCTGTGCAGCCAAATAATGTACCAGTTATCAATGTAAAGCTGCTTTGACACAATCTACATTGTAAAAAGCGCTATATAAATAAAGGTGACTTGACTTGACTTGACTTGATTCATGCTGTATTATCAGCCTCCCTGAAGCTTCCCTGCCCAGATCACTTACAGTGGCACATTAATGAACATAGCTGTAAATGTGCCAGAATTAGCCAAAAAGACTTTTTTTTTTCATCTGAAAACCCTTGACAGAATGTTAAATCACCCTAAAAACTAATCATATTATATTAATACAACAAAAAAGGGGGAAAACACATTAATTACATTATCAAATACTAATTAAAATGGGGTGACATGGCTTAGGTTGTAGGTTTGAAACCCATAAGGGCAAATTCATCAACTGAGAGACTGTGTTAAAGGATTAGTTGAAAACCGCCTTCCGTATTCAATGTACGAAGAAAGTGTAAAACTCTCGCAGTTCAAAACGCTTACGCTACGTCCTGCGCCTTCCCTATTCAACTTACGGAAAAAGCGTAACTGATGCGACACCAGTTCAACTTTCTTCGTAAGAAAGGTGACTTTCTTCGTAAGTTGAATACAGAAGGCGGTCTGGCAGAAGCTAGATATTTTACTTCATAACTTGTTAAATATGGATTTTTTTTTTTTTTTTACACAAACGCATCGCTTCGCTTCAGAAGGCCTTTATTAACCCCCGGAGCCGCGTGGAGTACGTTTATAATGGATGGATGCACTTTCTACAGCTACTGATCCCGCTCACTGCCATTATAAAGCTCGGATGCGTCAGGATATTTATTAATATAACTCCGATTGTGTTCATCAGAAAGAAGAAAGTCATATACACCTAGGATGGCTTGAGGGTGAGTAAAGCTTGGGACACAACTAATCCTTTAAGTATTTTTGTTTAATTATGATGTAAAAAACTTTCTATTGCATTCTCCAAAACTGCAATTTTACGATTATAGGACTAGGATTGCATTGCAGGAGTTAAGCTATTGAAATCTGAGCTATTAAAATAAATCTATACTTTCTTCCCTAAAACATTAAAAAAAAAAAAATTTACAGTAAAATTACAAATTATGTACATATGGTAAGGTACATTACAGTTAACCATTTTAAAGGTTTTTATGTTTTATACTAGGGATGCACCGATGTGAAAATTTGGGCCGATACGGATAACCGATAATTCTTTATATTTGAAAGCCGATAACTGATATATTGGCCAATAAATATAAATCAAAGTTTTTATATAATTTTTGAGTGCCTGATTACAAAACCAAAAGTCTCACCATTAAAAGCCATGTCCCAAGCACACAATTATAATGTTCTCACTATAATATTATGTAGCCTATATGACAGACTTGAGCTGTACATTACTTAACTGTATTTTCCTTTTTGAAGTGAATTCAATCATATTTCATATTTCAATAATAACGGACAGTGCGCATCTGAAGTGTCTCTGCTGAAGGAAATAATCCATTATTTAACAGCTTTAATATATCAGCCAAATTTTCTTATCGGGCCGATAACGATAACATTAAAAATGAACATATATCGGCCGATACCGATATGGTGGCCGATATATCGTGTGTCCCTATAGTTTTTACATTGTTTTTTTTTATGTAAAGCTACGATGTAAAGCTAGATTTCTTCTGTAACACTTTCATTAAGAGCATCACCATTATATAATGCTAGCAGAATATCATCTGTTATTCAATAGGCCTATAATATGACTATAATATAGATACTTTAACAACATACTTACTGTAGATTACAATCTGGACATAAATTATTGATTTATTAGTGGTTAATGTGATTTTATCTATATTTATTACTCAAGCTTTTAAAGATTTCTGGTGGGTTTTATGGTTTAAAGGCATTATGTTGATGGTTCTGCATGGTATCTGGATCTGTAATTGTCATAATTATGTAATTTACACAATTAGCTGATCTCTCAGAACTAGCCAACCCATAGTGATCCTCCTAGATTGAACTGTGATGGTAAAGCTAGACAGGTATTTAGCTCCATCTACTGGTCGGACACAGTAATACTCTCTGCTTACATGTACAATTAATGCAAAATAAAAAAAATAAAAACAAATTATAATATTGTTTGTAAAATATGCATAACAATACAGTTTTTCTTAATTGCAATATAGATAGTCCCCTTTAATAATTAGGATTAAAGCAAAGAAAAAAACAATAACATATCCCCTCAATAACCCTTCTAAAGCAGGAGCATCTAAAATCTAATTTATATTTTCATTTATATCTTCTCCGGCATATTGCATTATCCTAAATAGCTCCTGTATATGTCTGAACCTCCTAACTCTTCTCCTCTGTTTCCTGTGCAGCACGTAGATGAAGATGGCGCATGCAATCAGGCCAAACATCCCCTTCAAGACCCTGCAGAGCCACAGGTTTCTCTCCTGCTTCTTCAGAAGGGAGTGAAGAGTGAGGACGTGCTGTAGGTCCAGCGGTGGAACACAAACCAGGTTGCTGTCTTGCACCATCTTGCCCACACCAGTCAAGCTGGCAAACAAGCAGAGCAAAAAGTTGGAACATTTTAAAAATGCAAATATACAGCTGTCGTATTGACCTAGCATGATATTTACACTACTGTTCGAAAGTTTTGGGCCGGTACAGTTTTTTTAAAGGTTTTTGAAAGGAGTCTCTTCTGCTCACGAAGGCTGCATTTATTTGATCAAAAATACAGTAAAAAACTGTAATATTGTGAAATATTATTACAGTTTAAAATAACTGTTCTATTTTAATATATTTTATAATGTAATTTATTCTAGTGATGTCAAAGCTGAATTTTCAGCATCATTACTCCAGTCTGCAGTGTCACATGATCCTTCAGAAATCATTATAATATGCTGATTTGCTGCTCAAGAAACATTTTGTATTATTATCAATGTTGAAAACTGTTGTGCTGCTTCATATTTTTGTGGAAACCGTGATAGATTTTTTCAGGATTCTTTGATGAATAGAAAGTTTGAAAGAACAGCATTTATTTAAAATAGAAATCTTTTGTAACACTATAAATGTCTACTGTCACTTTGATCAGTTTAATGTGTCCTTTCTGAATAATAGCATTAATTTATTTTAAAAAAGTTGTAGTGTATATTAATTCTTGTGCACAAAAATGCATTTTTTAAACTGTAAATAATTAATTAATGAAAAGTTCTTTCCAAAAAAATCTTACTGAACCCAACAGTAGTGTTCCTACTAGTATTTTCATAATGAACTATAATCACTATTATTATCATTATACTTTCAAATCTTCTTATATTATTCATATTTACTTAAATTGTTCCATTACATGAGAGTAAGAACATAACTGTTACATTTTAGTGATGGTTTGTGTTTTGCATAAAGGAAGTCACTGACTTCCTTAAGTGTGATTGGTGGGTGACAAAAATATGTATTGCAAAATGCAAACAATAATAAGGTAAAAAAAACAAAAAAAAAAAAAACAAGCATGGATCCTATATAATAGATCCATTCACACAAAATGAAAAAGTTATTTAATTATTAAATAGGACAATTATCTATTGTTGTTACTCTGCAGAAAACAACTTACAACTTCCTGAGTGCTGAAGAGCGATATGCAAACAATCTTAACAATTTGCATCAGCTTGATATGAACAGTTTGAGCGTGAAAACTTATATATGACTATATATATATATATATATATATATATATACAGTGTACAATACAATACAGTGTATAATCCATACCCTTCCAGGTACCATATAGGCTACTCATAATATTAATAATTTTAATATTAATGGGCATATACAAAATAGAATATTTACCAGACGCCTGTTGTGCGATTCAGCACCCTCTTCTCTTTCAGGACCCTTTTGCAGTTGTCGACAAAAAGGCTGTTCAAGGTTTCCTTGACTTTCTGCAAAACACATGGAGACTGTACAAGTACAAATCTCATGGAAACGTGCAGAAGTTGTTGAGACGGCATCTGTTGAGGCTTATCTGCTCCTTGTGTCAGCTAAAATGACTGATGTTTTCTCAGGACGTGCTCCCTCTCCATCCACGGTAATCAATAACTACTGTATATATAATAGTAAACAACAGAAAGGTGTAATGTGATGTGCGTTTAGAGGCTGGAAATATTCGGAAAAACTGATATACAAAAGGATGCAAATTACAGTTACTTCAGAGACCAGGTAGACATCAGTCTGATCAATATCACTTGCAAGCTCCTGCTCCTCCCATTTCACTTGGTTTTGGCCAATGTAGCTTAGTGGTTAAAGATCTGGGCATGTAATTAAGGTTTGAAGATTAAAAAAAACTGTTTAATAAGCTTCCACCTTCATTGCGCCCTTTCCAGTTCAATTAGGAAACACTTTGTTGTTCAAAATATATATACAGTGCTTAGCGTAATTGAGTACAACCCTTTAAAAAGTAACATTTTAAACAATATCTCAATGAACACGAAAACAGTTTCCAAAATGTTGACAAGACTAAGTTTAATATAACATCTGTTTAACTTATAACATGAAAGTAAGGTTAATAATATAACTTAGATTTTTCAGTTTTACTCAAATTAGGGTGATGCAAAAATGAGTACACTTTTTATGGCCTCCATGATTTTTAATGACAGCACCAAGTCTTCTAGGCATGGAACGAACAAGTTGGCGACATTTTGCAACATCTATCTTTTTCCATTTTTCAAGAATGACCTCTTTTAGAGACTGGATGCTGGATGGAGAGTGATGGTCAACTTGTCTCTTCAGAATTCCCCACAGGTGTTCGATTGGGTTCAGATCAGGAGCCACTGAATCACTTTCACCCTGTTCTTCTTCAGAAATCCAACAGTGGCCTTAGATGTGTGTTTAGGATCAGTGTCATGTTGGAAAAGTGCACGACGACCAAGGGCACGGAGTGATGGTAGCATCTTCTCTTTCAGTATAGAGCAGTACATCTGTGAATTCATGATGCCATCAATGAAATGCAGCTCCCCGACACCAGCAGCACTCATGCAGCCCCACATAAGGACACTGCCACCACCATGTTTCACTGTAGGCACCATGCATTTTTCTTTGTATTCCTCACCTTTGCGACGCCATACAGTTTTGAAGCCATCAGTTCCAAAAACATTTATCTTGGTCTCATCGCTCCAGAGTATAGAGTCCTAGTAGACTTCATCTTTGTCAGCATGGGCCCTGGCAAACTCTAGGCGGGCTTTTTTTGTGCCTGGGCTTTAGGAAAGGCTTCTTTTGTGGACGGCACCCATGTATGCCATGCAGTGTACGCCGTATTGTGTCACGGGAAATAGTCACATGCTATTGAAATTATCATAAATACGAGTTTTCTAGATAAAAAGTGAACATGAAGGCCATCTTAAGTCGTATTTACCACTGGGAAGTTCGGGGATAATTTTGATACCCAAGTTCCTGAGTTGGCCGTCCCATAAACTTTAAACATGGCAGAAGGGAGAATGATTGCTGCTATGACTGCTATTCTTTATTAGCTTTTTCCACAACAGCTACATTGCCTTGTCTTGTCGTTAGATTAGTGCATACATAGGTTATATGAATAATCATTTCCTCAATGATTCCTGTTCTTTCCGACAACAAAGCACTTGAATGCAACAAGCTCGTATTTACGAAGTAGGCAATTTTCCGATAGCACGTGAAGGCAGTATTAAACCCTACTCTGATGTAGGATCTAGTTCCCCCAAAAGGTGTTCCTAGAACTAAAATAATTTCCAGTTCTTGAGGTGTGAACACGACAAAAAGCGGGTCCGCCATTAGTTCCAGGAAACTTCCAGGTTCCTCTGGTGTGGTTCCTTCTCAAATTAAACTAGTGTATATTTATCTCCTGTGGTGTGAAGTAATGTCGCTCTCACACACATACACAATAACAAAACATTATTATTTTCAAGCCATTATAATATTGTTTGTAAATTATGCATAGCCAATATTAAACTAATAATGTTTTCATCCTGAAGAACAAATGAAGAACAAACTTATTTTTTGGGGTTTAACAGATTCCCATTTAATAATTCAGATTAAAGCTTCAAATCTCCTGACACTCTTTCAAACAGGAACTATTCTTACAAAAAAAGAATAAAACAAATAAAAATAATTAAAATGAAAATTTAAAATGATAGGGCACCAAAAAACTGACATCCAGTTAACATGTCTTAAAGTGAGCATGTCAATACTTAACCCCAAAATAAAAATTTTATTTTGCATAAAGATAATGAATCCTATTTTTAGGACCTTTAGATATTGTAACATTTTCATGACGACTGTATTTGTATTATGGGAGTTTTTACTGTAATAAAAAATACTATATTACAGTAGTGAGAATTTAATGTGAACCACCATGGAAAATATTCACAATGCAAAAAATCATAATGGTCCTGAAATGGGCTCTTTTTTAACTTTTTAATAAAAGTAACCATTTTTCAAATGTTTCTTTTGTTTTGATTTTGGTTGAAATACAAACAACATTGAATTTCAGTTCACACAGGCACAAGTGATGATTACAGTTGGCAACAGTGCGATCAATCAACAGAATACAAAAACCAACTCAAACTGGAAGATTTTTTACTGCAGGGTATTTGGATTATGGCTCATTTTACATGGCAAGAAATGCTCTGCTCACACCCAAAAACCTGCCCTCAAATTAAAGAGCACACATATTCATAATAAGGCCTCTAGCTGTTATACAGAGGGACAATCCTGTCTATTTTAGCCCTGCATATGGGGCACTTCTTAGGTTCGGGCAGGGCTCTATAGCACTCGTCACAGGTACAGACGTGACCACACTCTAGAAACACGCAGGAGCGCTCGTGACTCAGGCATATTGTGCATGTAGTAGGAGACACATCATCCTCCGCCAGATTGAGCTCCTGTAAACGTCTGGTCTGCCACTTCCTGTACTCGTCCAGTAGGCTGCGCTCTTTCCTCCGCTCCTTACGCAGCACGTACTGTCGCCACAGCAGGTAGAATAGCGTGGCACAGGCAGTCAAGCCAAACAGCACCGTCAAGACCCTCCAGAGTCGCAGGTGACCCTCTTGCTTACTCAGGAGCGTGTCGTAGTCCAGGCGGCTGAGGAAGTACCGCAGGCCCTGCTTAGGGGGTTGGAGACGAACCAGGTTATTGTCCAGCACCAGCTCCCCGACGCCCGTCATGCTGGCACCCAGACGGAGTATTTCTTCCGTCTCCTGGATGCCCTGCGGCCGCTCGCCGCTGATGAAGTGGCCGATGACGTTGGTCAGAGACTGCTGAGAGGGGTGGAAGTTCTCATAGGTTTTCTCCAGATCCAATTCAACTGCATCGAGTGGACGAACCACTCGCACTGTTGTGGGAACAGTGTCATCATGAGGGGCCAGGTCAAAGGGCACGGTGTTGGTGCGTTGGTGGATGACCTTTTCACAATCATTCCTAAAAGAAAGATTAGCAGAATGAATTAAATAAGATCATTTTTGAAGGTAAAATTGAAATATTTAGAAAATTTATGTTTAATGAAATGAACACTTTGAGCGTGAAAACCTGTTACCAACTGTGTGTGTGTGTCTATGTATATATATATATACACACACACACACATATATACTAGTTTAACTGAATCTGTTTATATTATTTTTAATTGAACAATATTATTTTGAATATTTTTAAATACTATTAATTAAAAATATAAATATTAAATGTATATTAAAATTAAATATTTGTAAAATTTTAATATTTAAAATATAAAAAAACTATTACAATTATAGTACAATTATAAAAAAAATAAATATTTTTATATTAAAACAATAATAAATATGTAAAGTATTATCTAATTATTTAAAAATATGTAGGTATATTTAGAGATTTAAATGAAGTATGATATAGTATAATTATTAAAAACAAAATTTTATAAATATTTTAATGTTGAAACAATATTTAAATTATAATCTAAATATTTAAATAAATCACTATATAAAATAAAAAAATATACATATTTTAATACTAAACAATACATAATAGATATTTGAAGTATTATCTAAATATTTAAAAATATAGGGATATAATTAAATTTTTAAAGTATACTGAAAGTATAATGACAAAATATTATACATATTTTATATTAAAACAATATATAATAAATATTTAAAGTAGAATTATTTTAAACTAAAATATTTATGTATAACTTTAACTGCAATTTGTTTCACATTATCTTAAAACCTTTTTATCTTATACCTAGATGATCTAAGTTTTGTGGACAAATAGAAATTGTGCCTATGTATAAATTTCTTTAGAGAACTAAAATTATAAAAACAAAACTCTGATAGTGTAATTGACAATATAGCCTACATCATAGTGTATATATTATATAATAGTATCAATGGACAGTTACACATTCAGAACAAGTACCATAGATGTGTTGTGCGATTCCACACCATCTTCTTCTCCTTTAGGGTCAACCTCTCGATGACTCCTTTACAGTTGTCTACAAACTGGCTGTTCAAGGTCTCCTTCACTGAGCGCACAACACCTAAAGACAGTATGAATAAAAATATTAGAACATTAACACCCACTAAATACTATTTTTGCTTGTGTCCTTGAATTATAATGAGTGAATAATTATTGTATCAACTCAGATTAAACTCAGAAGCCATACCTTCAATAACTGCATAAGGAACACATTTTCCTGGTGTTTCACTGAGGATAGTTTTCAGGTCTGGATTTAATGACATCTTCTTGGCCTCCTGTTACGTTACACAGGTCAGGTTTAACAATGATCTAATTCTTCGAGTGGTGGTGTCATTAAAAGAAACACACCAGGGTTGTTTTCTTACCCTTAATCTAGCAACATGGCTCGATTTCTTCTTGTATATGGTGTATAAGACAGCAGTCAGAGCCGAACTAGTGGCCAACAACACAATCTGTGCTGTGGAGGGTCTGCCACTGGCCTCCATCCTTCAATCTACAGACCAGCTGAGCATAAAAAAATACATCTCACAATACAACTCTAATCTAATCATCGGCGATTAAGCTGCAATGGACAAAACAAACTTTCTCCACAACATATCCATTCCTAGCTTTTGAACTATGGATTCTTCAAGAGGTTAAACCTTTTTATTTACATTGTAAAACACTGATTTTATCATAAAAATGAAATATACAACATCAGGTCTTGCTTTACAGTATTTTTCCCAACAGATATTATAAGTAACTAATATAAAACAAAACAGCTATTAATTAGCCTGAACTGCTAGCAATGCCTTCCGTTAACAACAAACTTAAATATGCGCTCTCGAAAAAAAAGCAATTTCTTTTATTTTATTATTTTAGAAACTGACGACATTGGTAGCTGAAAAGGGCACCGTTCAAGTTTGGTGTTCAACAAAACAAACATGCATCAAAGAAAAAGGTTATTTGACTACCTTCACTAAAGCTGTGCTGGTGTACAACTCACTGTCAGCTCAGTCCCCTTCAAAATAAAAGCCCTTTCTGATCAGTTGACTTTTAAAATACGATATAAAAATATGAAAATATATTTAAAATATTAACCCATGCAACCAATGCTATTTTAAATAGCTAAAGATATACACTATAATATATATATTATATATGTATATATATATATATATATATTTTTTTTTTTACAAAAATACAGAATGTTGAATGCCCTGCTTTTCCACCTGTATTCATATATAAATTCTAATGAGTTATTTCTTAAGTTATGCATGGGTGTTTTATATAGAATTTCATTTTCTGGTTTTAAAATGGAAATTTTATCAAACATAATAGTGACATTTTGTTAAGGCAAATCTGGTTAAAACAGTCTAGAATTTTTGGATTCGGCTCCAACTCTTATTCTATTTTTCTGGAAACTATCACTTATTGCTTGTTTAAAAGACAAGAGTAAGCTTGATTAGCCAAGTAATCATGATAATTTAAAACATTATTTTTTAAAATTAGTGCCAGTTATGGTGTTTATCGGTCGTGAACTGCTCGGTGTTTTTGAACGACTGTGTACGTGTTTTACAGATTCAAAAGATTCGAAACACTGGGATGAATCAAAAGTTCGAGTCACATCTCCGCTAATGCCTTTCCTTGGAGTCGATTCCCTTAAGTGGACCTTTGGAGTCCACACTCAATTGTTAACGTTTTGGAATCAAAGAATCAATTAGGAACTTCCTCCAGCCCCGCTTTATTTAGTTACAGGTAAAGGCGCGAAAACTATTTCGACCAATGTGAACGCTAGAGCCTCAATCTTCTGCCATCTACCACAAACGGTAAAGATAACGGTTAATTAAAGTAAATTAAATTGATATTTTAATAGTTCAATAGCTCAAAAAGTTTTGTAAGCTTAATTAGGCTACTTAAAGCCATTTCAGACTAGACTTGATAATACACACAGCATGTAAACTCATACAATACATGTTAGTACAATCAGGGAATTTAATTAGTTAAAAGCTAAGTTAGCGTTAGTTATGTTTATTTTGGTGGAAAATAAGACATCATGGTTCCGCCTTGGTCATCTGACGAGACTTTTTTTGTTTGTTTGTTTAATGAATAACATGGTGAGTTTACATTTTGTTGTTGCTCCCAAAAGTTTGGTAGTAGTTTATTATTTGTTATGATTGTTTTTTTCCCCCCCTCCAGTCATCAGTATTGGTTGTTCAGTCATTTTGTTAAATTATGACGCTGCAAACCTGGCTGTATTGCCCTAGATGGCAGTGTTGAGTCATGCTTAGGGAAAGCCAGACAAACACCAGTGGAATTACAGGCTAATATTCATATTCTCCCAATCAACAAGGGACCATTGAGTTATTGCAAACATGTAATTCAGTCTTATGAAAGAAACAGCATGACTGCGTCAATAATAAAACTGTAAGACCTTTGCCAGTAGCCAACAGCATGAAGCTCTATGTGAATTTGCATGACAAATACTGACAGGCACAGAGATTCTGTACATAACTATTCATCAGAGTTACATACTGGATGATCCATTCATAAAGAGCTTTCAATCTCATCTTCAGCACCACAAATGCACAGTTCACTCTTATTCACACTAATTCATGAGATAAAAAACCCAGCAGTTCTTGTTCATGGAAAGCCTATTTGAGTATTAATAAACTTTTCAGCAAGGAAGATTATAACGATGTCCCACAGGGTGTAAAACAGGCTCTATATAGATCATTTAACTTAAGACCGATGATTTAATAATGACAGTTAAATGCAGCTTGATGATTGATGAGCTGTGCACAATATAAATGGAAAATAAATGAGATTTTTTTATTTATTTATTTTTTGCTCCAGAATGCTTGCATATGCTTACAATGAAAAAAAAAATCTTGCATACTGATGGGAAGATTTTTATGTAACAGAAGATCATCTGCAGAATATGATAAAAGAAAAACTTAGCATATAACAGTATGTAACTTTTTACTAAATATTAAGTTATAAATTATATGCTAAAACAAATCATGTTGAGACTTCATTTTACCACATTTTAAGTGTTATCTGGTGTGTGGTATGTAAAATACAGGTGTATATAGGCATATATATATATATATATATAATATATATTAAATGTGACTTATCCAATTCGATTTTACACAAAGAAATATCTATACATTTATAATACTTTTTATAGATTAGGTTAATTGAATTATATGAAGAAGGTGAAGTTATCTCATCTTGTCATTATAGATATATTATTATATTTGCAAGTATAAAATTTACAATAGAGATTTACTAATATTTTAATTTATTTGTTTTTCAGATATCTGTATTTTTCATCTTAACCGGCTGCTGATGATTTAATATCATTTTTATCATTGGCATTATTTGGAGGGGCTTTAGAGAAAAGCGCCCAAGTATAATATTCACAGGTAAAGTAATGTTTTAAACATGATTTTTGGATATATTTACACAGCTTTTTCAATAATGGACTTTCGTTTTGAAAAGATAAATGTGTAGCTTAACAGTTAGACATAACCCAAAACAAAGATGAAAGTACATTTTTGATAATTTAGATTGCAAGAAAAGTTTATTATTATTATTATCATCATCAAAAATAACAACAACAATACAGAATATCATGCAGATTATGTTTTTATTGTTGTAATCTAATGGTCATTTAGTTATTGGGTCAAAAAGTAATTAAAAATTAAATATAATTTCTGCATATTATTATTATTATTATTATTGCATTCTAAATAGTCACAAATGTACTTTCACTGAAATATAACAATTTTTATTATTACACAATTTGTATATACAAAACAATAGTAACATACAAAATAACAGTAGTTACTATTATTATTAATAATAATAAATATAATGCAGATTATTTAGATTATTGTTTGTCAGATTATTGTTTTTATTGTTATAGTCTAATGATCATTTAGTTATTGTATCAAAAAAAGTTAAGTTAAAAACTAATTTACAATCAATTATCTTCAACACAGTGTGAATGAAGTTAACCCTCTAGTGCTGCTCGCGTGGCGGTCAAAAATGAACGATTTTTTTTATTTCAGTGAAATGAATGTACTATATTTTAGATTGATAATGTTTTTTTATTTAATATTTTGTATTTTTAGGGGATTTTATGGTAATAAACTATATTTATGCTTTATACACATATGTATGCTTTACCTGTTAATCACATAAAGTTTGAGCATAGACCTGAAAATGAAATTTCCAACTTAAACGGTCGTAAATCTTGAATGCTTTGGAGCTCAAACTTAAGTTTGGTCTCTTTTTAAAGAAGACACTTGGCAGATTATTGCTGAAGTGAAAAAAGTTAAAAAAAGTGAAACTAAAAAAAAGTTCTATGTATGAAAAATACATTAAAAAGTACTATTTTTAAATTTCATATGAAATATATATTTTTCAAAACATGTTTTACTCTGAAACTGAGCAAATCAAAGCCATAAATCTAATCAAGTTGTGTTCCAAATTTGAGGTTGATATCTTAAAAAATTAGCTTTCAGTTTGGCCGCAGTACCACACATTTCCATCCACGTTTTTGACCGCGAACATACTAGTGTGTGACTATTTAACCTTTTCGAATCATGTCCATGATTTTTTTTTGTACGTGTGTGTGTGTTCACATAGCAAGTGCCAAAACCTTTACTAAGTTTCATACCATTCTGATGAAGTAAAAAATTCTAAAAAACAAAAATCAAAATTCTTCAGTCAAAAATGACCGAAGTGGTTAAGTGGTTTCTGCTGAATTATTGCAGTACCCTGACAGCAACATAGTGTCGGCCCAGATCCGGCCTACATCTGATCCGCGTGTAACTGTGCATTCACACCGCAACCGGTGAGAGCATCGAAATTCACTCTGGCTGCCCTGCCAACAACGCTGTACTGTGCTTTCAGGGAGCGTCAAAATAACCGGCAACCAGTCGGAATGTAGAAGTCCTCCGCTTGAGAGGATTCCAGAGAATGCAGAGAACAAAGTGCTTAGCTGGAGAAAATAATGATAAATGTCATTAGGCTTAAACATATAGTGCATACAGCTATATATTTATATAGTAATAATATGTATGTATATAGTAAATATATAGACATACAGCTATGCAATTTCAGATATAGCATGCAAACAATGTCAGACACCTTGGTCCACGCATCATTTTCTTATTTATGCCCCTGTACGCAAACAGGGACACACGTCGTATATTATTGGGAAACCCGCCACGGGAATTATAGACTTCTCCTCCATTTTGCTTGGGAACTAATATTTGGTCGGAACCAAAGTTTACGCGACTGCGTTCTCTGGAATCCTCTCAAGTGGAAGACCTCTACATTCCGATTGGTTGCCACCGAACTGTGTCATAGCTCATTACCATAAAGTTGACCTGACTTGAGACTTGGTGTGAACGCACAGTAATCCACATGTACCAGATGTGGGCCAGATCTGAGCCACACTATGTTGCTGTCTGGGTAGTTTGATGGGTTTTTGGGTTTAAAAGAAACAACAAAGAATGTTTGAGAAGTAGTAACACAGTGCTGTTGTGCAAGAATTATAAATATAGCATTTGGAGTAGTGGTCTAAAATACAGTACAGTGAGTTTGTCAGGCCATTCAGAGACCTTTAATCAGTTCCTCAAAAACACCATCAATCAATCAAGATGGGTTGTTCACCTGACAGAAAGTGATGTGTTGCTCAGTGATGGCTGACTAATGCGAACATCAAGCAGAAGCCAGAAACATGGGAGAAATGTCCTTTCCACATCAACAGCTGACTCACCAGAGCTCCCGCCTCGGGCCTCAGCTTTAACATTACTCACTTTGTTGAGGGAACGAACAAACTGTTTGTGTAGTGCGCTGTTCCTTACCCCTGAGACAGACAAGAAACACAGTGCCTACTCAAGCATGGATTGGAAAAAGTGTAGACAGATGGGCAGGCGGGCAACAAACAGGAAGTTCTGTATACCAGATGTGTCTGCATTAGTGCCGTACAGCGCATCGATGAAGGTGTGCAGGGATGCTGATGTACTGTACACCTAACACACTCGTGCTTTAAACTAAAATTACAGAATGTTTCCAGGTGGATTGTATTTACATGATGCAATCTAAACAGGACATTTGTGTGGAGCCCCTAAAGCAGGGGTGGGCAAACTCGGTCCTGGAGGGCCGCTGTCCCTGCAGAGTTTAGCTGCAACCCTGATAAAACTCACCTGCGTGTAATCCTGAAGACCTTGATTAGCTGGTTTAGGTGTGTTTGATTAGGGTTGGAGCAAAACTCTGCAGGGACAGCGGCCCTCCAGGACCGAGTTTACCCACCCCTGCCCTGAAGGGAAAAAATTTCAAATTCAAATTTCAATGCTTTTGTGTTCTCTTGGAAAAGTTTTGCGTTCCCCCGAGAAACTTTACGTTCACTCGCAAAACCTTTGTGTTCGTTTTTTTAACTTTTTCATCAAACAATCCTGAAAAAAAATGTATCACGGTTTCCACAAAAATAATCAGCACAACTGTTTTCAACATTGATATTAATAAGAAATGTTTCTTGATCAGCAAATCAGCATATTAGAATGATTTCTGAAGGATCATGTGACACTGAAGACTGGAGTAATGATGCTGAAATTTTTAAAATATATTCAAGAAATAGAAAACAGTTATTTGAAATTGTAATAATTTTTCACAATATTACTGTTTTTACTGTATTTTTCATTAAATAAATGCAGCTTTGGTGAGCAGAAGAGACTTCTTTCAAAAACATTTAACGACCATAAACTTTTAAACAGAAATTCAGATTCCAGACTGAGATGCATTACAAAAACAATATTCCATACTGTTTCAATCAATAAAAAAAATTAAATATTGTAATAAAATATAGTATTTAGTCTTGCACTACAGCACAAAATCTGTACTCTACTAATAAATGGTTATTTATTATCATAATACCATTTTGCCGTCTGTTGTAAAATCCCACACTAAAGAATGAAAAACTTCAGCACTGTAATGCATCATGACAGAGTTTCTTAGAAATCAGACATAATTAACTGTCAAAACTATGTGGAAAATGAGATACGAGATTTTTAGTGTGTATTTTATGCATTTTATGCTTCATGCTTTCTTTGTCTTGCATTTTCACCCAGAAACTGAAGGATGACCAATATCCATCATCGGTACGTAAAGTTTTGCCATTTATTATGATCCATGATGTGATTGGAGAGCCTCCTGAAAGGATTACCAGACAAAGACACCAGGTGAATAATGATTTGTTTTGGCACTGGCCTGCATCACTGTGATGCTAATTTCCGCTCTCTACAAACTTCAGCAGAGAGCCTCATTTGCATTCGTTGCCTTGCATAATGAATATGCAAAAAAGGCTGAATCAGGCCAACTACTTGGACATTTTGTGTCATAATATGCAACGCTGTTTAATGTTTGTTTTTCATTTAATTTCCAATGTACTGCTGATGGAGAGGAAGTTAGGGGGCAGAAATTATGCTGCATTATGTATTATCAAAACAGATGAATTCAGTCAAACAGTGCATTAAGATATGGTCTCCATTAGACCATAGCAGCAAACCATACATAAATTAATGAATCAAAAACTAAGGTCACTTAGTTTGGGCCACTCAACCAAGTCTAATTTATCAAATAAAACATATTTGCATTTATATATTTATTTATTCACAAAGTTGCCATGTAATAAGTATCTCTTACAATATCTCTTTGCATTATGAAATGTCTAAGATGTGTTAACCTCTTAGACATTTCATAATGCAATGGCAATTCCTAGAGGAGAAAAGAACAAGTGAATCATCTCTTTAAAAGGAAATGATTCAACCCTCTGCGGCTGCTTTATATTGGTTGTGTACGTCTGTGTTTAGTTGCAGGAAGTGCTCGGCTCTTGGCACTGGTTCCAGCTTCTAGAGGAGAGTGTTCACTCTTATCAGGCCAGTTCATTCTTTACAGCGAGCAGTCCATAGACCTCGTGTTTGGCCATAAATCACACATCTATGAGATCGACCCTTTTCCCCCTTCGTTCTGCCTAAACCCTTTGGTACATGATGCTGTATTGGCTGATTAAGGACAGCAGAAGCTGATTTGATTAGATGGCTGTTGTCTGTGGGGAACAATGTAACAAAAACGGCCTGTCAGTTTAGTGTTCTGTAGAAACAAAATGAGGAGACATGTGTTTGTCCATGCTGCCACTTTCCTACTATATAGTATGTGAAATACAGTACGTCTGTGTGTCTGAATACATAGTATTGGAAAAACAGTAGGTGAAAAGTCTCCGATGACCTGCTACTTCTGCCGAGATTCTGAAGTGCACATTCGATGGACACTTTACTATCCCACGGGAGGGAATTTATGAATGGAAGTGAAGTGACGCAACTGATGCTGGTAGGTCATGTGATGGTAACAATATGGCGGATGTACTGTTTACATGCACTTAAGACATAACCGACTATGTTTACTAGGATACTTGCTATTTTTGACATCATTTTGTGTGAATTTGTCTGCTCAAGTGCAAGAAGACGTGAAAGAAAGCTTAGTTTAGTATTCGCACGCTGTCTGAGACGCGGCTTTCTGTGCGCGGGCTTCGGATGTGTGCGCACAAAAAAGAGTGTGAATAACGAAATGAGCTCCCTTTCTTGTCTTCTTGCACTTGAATATAAATTGTCAATGTTTAAACTTTCGTGACGATGCAGTGCTGCCGCGCCAACTGTCCCGAGCGTCGTTCACGTTTGTTCACGTTCGTGCATTAAGATTCATAAAAATGTTACCGGCCAACTGCCGAATAACACCATTTCATATACACGCCAATGGCGATTTTTAGGCCATGTGTGCACCACACGATCACTGTTGGATGAGTTATGTGTTTAATAAAGCTTAGAGATTTGAACAAACCCCTAACCATATGTTTGAGCAATAGTGAGTGATGCTTGCCTTAGAAAGCACTATTAAATCAAAGAAGCAGAAGAAAATGGTCTAGACAGCGTGACTGGATTGATTTTTTTTTTGTTCGGTACCACTGTAAAGAGGACATGTGAGAAAATGGCTCATGATAAATGATGTCCTGCAAAGGAGCCAAAAAGAAGTTACAGTTTCAGTGCTCACAGAATAAAACAGTGGTGCATTCAGCACTGTGAGCAGCATTTCTCTCGGCTCCAATCACGAGGGCAACGGCGCAATAATGCCTGTGTGCGATTTTCCTCCTTTGGCTCCGATGAAGAAGTCTAATGAGCACAGGAGACAAATGTTCCTTCTCGTTTCTCTGTGAAATGGATGCCTGTATCACTGTTAATTGTCGGGCACAGCACAAACAGTCCCAATTCTCCAACGAAATTAAACCAGATAAAACACTGAGTTGCATTTAACCCTACTGTACTTTGAAGGAAACCTGCAATCTTTTATTGCTCTGGTGAAAATTTAATTGCTCTTTTATTTATTGGTGGATAATTTATGGGTCATTTGACCCTAAAATTAAAGGATTAGTCCACTTTCAAATAAAAATTTCCTGATAATTTACTCACCTCCATGTCATCCAAATGTCCATGTCCTTCTTTCTTCAGTCGAAAAGAAATTAAGGTTTTTGATGAAAACATTCCAGGGTTATTCTCCTTATAGTGGACTTCAATTGGCCCCAAACGGTTGAAGGTCAAAATTACAGTTTCAGTGCAGCTTCAAAGGCCTTTAAATGATACCAGACGAGGAATAAGGGTCTTATCTAGCGAAACGATCGGTCATTTTCTAAAAAATTATATACGTTTTAACCATAGACGCTCGTCTTGAACTAGCTCTCTTCTTCTTCTTCTCTATTAGAATTCCGGCAGTGTAGATGCTGCTAAGTGTATTACTGCCCTCCACAGGTCAAAGTTTGAACTAATTGTTATATACTTGCACTAACATTTTGTATATGACAATTTAGTTCAAAGAGAGCTAGTTCAAGACGAGCGTTTATGGTTAAAACGTATATAATTTTTAATTTTTTTTTAGAAAATTACAGATCGTTTCGCTAGATAAAACCCTTATTCCTCGTATCCTGGTATCGTTTAAAGCCCTTTGAAGCTGCACTGAAACTGTAATTTTGACCTTCAACCGTTTGGGGCCAATTGAAGTCCACTATAAGGAGAATAATCCTGGAATGTTTTCATCAAAAACCTTCATTTCTTTTCAACTGAAGAAAGAAGGACATGGACATCTTGGATGACATGGGGGTGAGTAAATTATCAGGAAATTTTTAATTGAAAGTGGACTAATCCTTTAAAGGGAAAAAATAAGAAAATATGTTTTGTATAAAGAACATAAATCCTGTTTGTACAACCATGAATAATTCGTACAGTGTGACACTATTTTCCCCCTTAAATTCCCTATAACATGATACATCCTGATGTTTTACTTGTGCTTTTTTTTTTTTGCAATTCTAAATTTTTACAAAGGTGATTTTCATTAGAAAACCTTAATACACTCTTTACTGTATCACTACAGCAGGGATATCTGTCCTGATAAGATTCTGATTGACTCTCAGTTTTATATTCTGATTTTGATTCAATTCTGATTGATTTGGGCATATTTCAGTATAATGTTAATTTTTTTTTTACGTATAAAAGAAATGATCTGTCTGCAAATAATGTAAATGATTTGAATACAGTGTTTCAAACTGATTCAAACCAGTAACTTTTATGTTTGAATGGTTCGAGAACATTTGAGTCATACATCTTGGGAATTAGGCTTCACAATTTAAAATGTATTGTTTCTGGGTGAACTAATTATTTAAAAAAAGAATACTTTTTTTTAAGATTACTGTAAATGAGTTTTTTTTTTTTTTTTGTATTTTGGTAATGATTATTGGATAGGAAAATAATTTAATTAAATTGTCATTTAAATTTTTTTTCGTTATGCAAAGTATAACATCTAAATATAATTTAATAATTTCTTTCTTTTGATTTTTGAGTTGAAATATTACCCTGCATATTAGAGCTGCACGATTCTGGATAAACTGAGAATCACGATTATTATTATTATTTTTTTTAAATAAAGATTACGATTCTCCCACTATTCTGAACAGACAACTAAACAAAATAACATATCATTTACTAAAGGTTCTGACAAAATGTTAATTGCTGCAGTCTATTTTAAAAATATGTTTTTTAAAAAACAGTTTGAATGAATGATTCAATGACTCATTCATAAATACTTCACTTGTTTCATTACTGTATAAATCAGATTTTTTTGAATGAATCTCTTAATTGAATGATTCAATGACAAATACGTTTTTAAAGGGTTAGTTCACCCAAAAATGAAATTTCTGTCATTAAGTACTCACCTTCATGTCGTTCCAAACCCGTAAGACTTTCATTCATCTTCAGAACACAAATTAAGATATTCTTGAAGAAATCCGAGGGTATCTGATCCACACACAGGCAGCAACGTCGTTGCACCTTTTGACGTCCAGAAAGGTAGTTGAAAACATGGTTAAAATAGTCAACGTCACTACAGTGGTTCAACCTTAATGTTATGAAGCGACGAGAATACTTTTTGTGCGCAAAAACAAAACAAAAATAACGACTTTATTCAACAATTTGAACCGTTGTCATACGTAATGAACTCAGTGCAGGCTTCCTTGTTTATGTCCAAACACCAACTCAGTATTGGCCGTGGGCATCAGTGTTTATATCCGAACTATAAACTTTTATCCCAGTACTTCAGTGATAATTTGAATTATTGTAACACAGAAATAACGATACCGTGTGGCTGAAAAGACTGTTTTTGAAGCTGTTTCATACCTATACATGACAACTGCTCTCTCTGGCTCAGCGGTAACGCCAACGCAGATTCGCTGTGATCGTACTTGTCAAAGGTTTAGACATAGCTGAATAAGATCACATGGATGTTTAAATCGAGATCACAGTCTTTTAACGGATAATTGTGCGGCTCTACTGCACATAGTCTTTACTGTTTTCAAATTTGAAATTTGCTTCTGAACAGACACAAGTCTGTCTGTCTAGAAGTCTGGAAGTTACATAAGCATGTTAAATTACAGCCCTCTGTTGTAAATCACAGCCAAAGTCTTAATTTCATCCAGATCTCCTCTTTCCTCATTAGTAAAAGTCTGACAGTTAATTAATTCCCTCACACCCTCCTCTTTCATATGCAGATGAGGTGCTATTCTGCTACACAGAAGGCTTTAATAATGCATTCACTTGGATAGGGGAGCTGGTGTCCCATTTTCTGTTACTGGACAGAATGTGCGATTCGTGACAGCTTGCACAAATGCGCTTCCTTTCCTAGAGTCCGAACAGAAAACAGTTTTAGAGTAGGCTAAATTGTGACTGATATTAAATTTAATCAAAACATTGCCTGAGGCCGATCCTTCTGCAGATGTTTCCCAGTTTCATTCATCAGTTGGGCACTTGCACAGTGCTAATGCCCATGGCACATATGTCAATGTGAACCGTGCACATCAGTCCTCAGAAAGGCCAGGGCGCCGTTGCAGGCTCCAGCCCTGTCCGCTCAGAGGTAATCTTCCAGTTGTCATGGGCATATTCTCTAAATTACAGGCCTGCTTTGTATCGTCCCCATTAAGTCGAGGCAGTACAAACGTCACTGCAAGATTCATTCCACTGTCACTTGAAGTCAAAAATCATAAAGTAACCCCATGCTTACTTGGCTACATCACTGTCCACTCTAGGAAACCAATAGCTTTTGCCTTTTATACTCCTCACAAAAAGAGCTGTCTCTCGTAATGGACTGAAACAAGTGTCCTACCCTTCAGGCCTTCTCTGGAGATATAGGTGACAGCTCCCTTCAAAGGGTAAAAATAGATAAAAGCTGGTTGCTTGTGCTGTTGGGTTTCACTGTTGTCAAAGAGAGCTGTGTGATTTCAGGGTCAGGCTTTGGGGTAAAAACGTGAGGAGAGGAAACTTTGCCATTTGTGGCAAGGGCATGTGAGGACTCGGGCATTAATAGGCTTTAATTGTTTACTAAGTGTCATTTTTAGTTCAAGGTTAATGTTGTCGTAGGATGTGTCTCAATGAATTTTTCCAGTCCAGTCTTCTGTACATTTGTTCGCAGAGACTGCCATGCCATTTACAATAAATATTATCTGATAAACATGCTCCTAAACAGAACATACATTTGTAATCGCAGAGAATCCATTCTTATTTTCATATTTATGAGTTTAATTACATTGATTGAACTAGTATAGCACTCAACCTGTTTTCATACCTGCTTGTCCATCTTTGTGAATGTTCCCAAGTAAACCTTAAGGCTTCTGAAATATACTACAGAAAAATATGGAAAATGTAGAAGAGTGTTTGCCATTGCTAGACATTGTTTCTCTCAGAGTTAAACTCAAAACAACACTTAAGTTTATGAAACTGTACAAAGCACATTAATGAGGCTACTGAGGCAGTTTATGATTGGTTGTCCGTTGCTTAACTCAGTGTTACATTCCAGCACTGTGTAGTTGGTAAATCTCAATAAACCAGTCAAGAAAATGACTTAGCTTGAATTTCACTACAAAATCAAACTTTGATAAAAGAAAAGGAAGCTTAATTTTAGGACCTTTGAGTTTTTTTTTAAATTGGTACATTGTCCCCCAGAATTCTCATTACCATAATGCAAAAAATCTAATTTGCATTACATGAAATGCAATATATATTTAAGTATTAAAGCATTTATACATAATGGTAATATTTTTTTGTACTGCTCTTAATTTGTGGTCATTAAAAATTTTAATTTTTGTCAGAAGTGGCAATCTAATATGACCTGAATATGTTCTTTATACTTTTCGTGACAGTTGGACTGTAAGGTGGACCAGGGGTTAAAAGCTTTTTTTAAAATTACAAGTGTGAAATATTGCTTAAAAGGATAGTTCACCCAAAAATGAAAATTGTCATAATTTACCCTCTTGTCGTTGCAAAACCATATGCACACAAAACACAAAAAAAGATATTTTGAAGAACTTTGGGAACCAAACAACATTGGAGCCAACGTTGACTTTCAAAGTAATGTATGGACAAAACAAAACGCAAGACGTTTCTCAAAAAATTCTTTTAGATTCCACAGGAGAAAAAGAGTCATGTAGATTTTGACCTGAATTTGAATGACAGATTTTGGTAACACTTTAGTATGGGGAACAATTCTCACTTTTAACTATTTGCTTATTAGCTTGCATATTTGCTGTTTATTAGTACTTATCAATGCCTTTTTCTGCATGACCATATTCTACATCCCTAAATCCTACCCAATACCTAAGCGTAAACGCTACAACAACTAATTACTAACTATTAATAAACAGTAAATTAAGAGTTTATTGAGGCAAAAGTCATAGTTAATAGTGAATTTGTGTTCCCCATACCAAAGTATTACCCAGAATTTTTTTTTTTTTTTTTTTTTGATGTACTACCCTGTTGAAAAAACCAACATATGCTGGTTTTGAATGCTATGTTTTGAAGCATGACAGCTGGTTTATGCTGGTCCTTAGTTGGTCCTTAGCTGGTTATGGTCTGGTTTAAGCTGGTCCTGAGCTGGAGCTAGTTGCTTAGGACCATCATAGGACCAGCACTTGACCAGCTTAAACCAGCTCATGACCAACTAATAAACCAGCTCAAATCAGCTGCCATGCTTCAAAACATACCTAACCAGCATATGCTGGTTTTTTCAACAGGGTACCCCTTTAACCTAGAGTTAAAAATGCCTTGACCCTGGATTAAACATTGTGTGATGAAGCATGAGTGATTGTGAAGAGTCAGCAACTAAGCAGTTAACTGCTTCAGCATGCTCTTTATATGTTCCATCCTTTGTTCTGTGAATGACTAACACAAAAATCAACACAAAAATTCCCCTGCGTGTTATAACAGTTCAGTAATGACTGATTGGGAGTAGGATCCAATCCATCAAACGGAGAAGTAATCTCAGAGTGACAGGAGCAGTTCCACTCCTCTGCGCAGTCTATCGGATTGATGGAAATGCTTCTCGATGTAATGCATAACTGCTGACCTGCCCCGGCAGAACGGCTCGTCCAATACACTTCAGCCCAATGAGATCCTGAGACTAACACACTGTGGGGAACATTGAAAAGACTCATCAGCTTGCAAGCCGTCTAACATATAATTGTATAAAAGCAACACTGTAATCTGGTTTCAGTAGGAAAGGAACATTTACTGACATGTTTCATTTTGTAAAGCACATTCATTACTGCATTACGGTTTTGTTATAGGATTAGTTCACCCAAAAATGACAGTTATTTAATTAGTCATGTCATTCCAAATCTGTATGTTTTTTCTTCTTCTGTGGAACACAAAAGGAGAGATTAATAAATGTACTTGTTTCTCTTTTCCATTCAATTTTAAATTAAAAAGGACTGGACCTTTCAAGCTTTAGAAAGGATTCAAATGCTCTATAAAGTGGTCCATACAATTTTTGTGCCATATTTCAAGTCTTCTGAAGCCATACGATATTAGCTTTGTGTGAGAAACTGTGCAAAATTTGCTATTTATTGATGATCTTTCCCTCCACTGAGCTCAAGTTAACCACTATGACCAAGTCATTGAGTAAAACAGGATGTGATGTGAACAAATCATTCAAAGATTTGTAATGTTTCTCAATTCAGAAGACTCAAAAGAATAGATTGGGCATCAACTCTCATCAGCATGCCAAAGAGAACAAAAGCTTATTTTCAGTGAGTCACATCTTAAATTTTCATATTGCATCAAAGAACTGGTGCAAAATGTTATATTGACTGCTTTTATAATACTTTTAGGTTGCTTTTACATCCTTTTTGAAGCTCCAGTCCCAGTTCATTGTGATTGCATGAAAAAAGGAGATTAGCATATTATTGAAAATTCCTTTTTTTGTTCTCCATTAAAAAAGAAAGACATATAGGTTTGGGAAAACATGAGGGTGAGTACATTTTTGGATGAACTAGTCATTTAAGAAATTAATACAATTATTATTAAAAGCCTTAATCAAAGAGGAATTTTCCTAATCTAGTTGTTCAATAATCCTGGCATTGTATAATATGAATATTGTTGGCTCCTGGATGAATTGCTTTTGTTCCTCTTTTGTAAGTTGCTTTGGATAAAAGTGTTTGCTAAATGCAAAAATTTAAAAGTATATGTAAAATCAACTTGAATAATGATGAAAAATGTGAAGTCTAGAGCAGAATAGTGACACATAGCTCTTATTCTCCTGCTTGAATTGTTAATGCAATTATAGCTGAAAAAAAAAAAATGATTCATCCTTTCAGGCAAAATTGTGAACATGTTCAAATGTCAAGAAGCATATGTCTCTCCAGTCATTTCAGGTTCTGCAGCCTACGCAGTTGCTTCACTGGACATTTAATAACCACATTAACGTGTTTGTTCTAGCACCTTTTTCTTTTGCAGTCGTTACGTAAAGTCATTTCCTGGAGTTCTCCAGAAGCCGAATAAATTAAATTAGGGCTGGGCGGTGTGATGGTATATACCGATGGTAGAAATGACTCCCAGCAGGTCAAAGTATTCCTGTAGGACACTCTGACACAAGGATGAACCCTCTCCTTCTGCCCAAGGGTTAAAGTCCGTCAGGTGAGAAGACAGTGAGGGGTTTGAAGGAGTTAAACGAGGATCGTCGAGGCTTCAAGCCCAGCGCTGATCAGCACTCAGTGATGCAGGAGGAGGAGGAGGAAGAGGAAGGAGGAGCGAACAGAGCAGCTGAGCCTTTCTGCTTTCAGTCTCTCGTCAGCGTGTGCCAGAGCAGTTTCCTTTGCTGTGCTTCTCTGAGAAACACACACACACCAGAACGCTCTTCATTACTGGTTGGGGGAGAGTGCTGAATCCTTTTCTCTCTCTGCTTGGATCATGCTACCCTGGAAAAGGAGTAAGTTTTTGCTGGTGGAGAATGAGTCCAAAAGCAAGCCAAAAAGTCTTGGAGCCGGGCTGACCTACCATTCTTTGCTGTCGACTTTGCTCCACTCTTGTCCGGACCTCGTTCCAGACTGCCCATTCCAGTGGCTGGGGAGCGTCTTCCACAGCAAACGGCAGAAAGTGGAGCTCAATAAAGAGGAACCCACCTACAAGGTGCGTTACCTGGGCAGCGCGGTCACCATCATGGCTAAAGGTGAGGACTGCACGCAGGAGGCGGTGGCCAAGATTTGGACTCGCAGCAACTACGGCGAACAGAGCGCCAAGATGAAGCTCACCGTCGGGCCCCATGGCATCCGCATGGGGGCGGATAGAGGTGGCAAAAAGAAGCCCGTCCACCTCTATTCCCTCAACCGCATCACATACTGCACAGCTGACCCCTTTCGGCCCAAGATTTTCGCTTGGATTTACAGGCATCAGGTGAAGAATAAAGCAGTTGTGCTACGCTGCCATGCCGTCCTGTTGCCAAAGGCGGAAAAGGCCAGAGCGTTAGCGCTCAGCCTGTACCAAAACTCAACATCCGCATTCACGGAGTTCAAGCGACTAAAGCGCCAATCTGACTTCCGTCATTGCCAGCAGCAGCTGTTGGGCGAAGACATTGTGCCTCTTATGCCTCTTCGGAGACTCCTAAATGGCCAATGCCACTACCAGCCACCTACAGAAAAGCCTGGGAGTGCCACACGGCTCTCTTCGATTACTGAGGAAGAGGAGGAGGAGGAAGACCGACAGGGGGATGCACAATCCAACACCACCACAACAAACGCCGGAACATCCAGTCCCCCTCCAGAGAAAGATCTGGGGAAGATCGTAAATAGACTAGACGGGGTTTCGATTACCAGCTGGGATGAAGCACAGATGACTATCAGCACTCTGGTGTGAAGTCACACGGATACAGTTTAGCGCCCTCACCTTTGAGCCTCTGTCCTGTCGCCTTTCCTGCCAACCCACTCTGTCTGGTACGTCCATTGATGCACCGTGAAACAGCCCTCCGAAACTCGGGGTAAGGACCGTTGGCACCCGCGAATGCTGCCTGCAGAGGTTCCACGAGATGCATGGAGAGGGAGAGCCAGTACAAGCACAATACAAGGAGGACCACAGGTACACCAATCATTTGGAGTTGGTCGAGAGCTTACACCGAAAAGCCTTTATCTACCCCCGACATTGAGCAAAGCTTAAACTACACACCCAAAGACAATAAAGCATTCATCTCGTACTCAAGCCACCCAGTGATTTTTTTTTTTGAGTACTTGCCAAGTGCTTTAGACTGATGGACTATAAGAAGGAACCTTAAAATGTGACTTTTTGTACGGCCAGTCTGTCTTTTGATGTTCGTAACTGTCCCCCGGTGACCTCTCTCAGCAGGCTCAGCTTCAATGGGATGCGGTTAAAGCTGGTTTATTGGCACTGGGAGCAGCACTAATGAATTAAACCGTAACTTAGGAATGGAGCCATTGACTTGACATGTTTACTGCTACCATTCGTCTTAGCTCTGCTAATCAGTAATGCATAACAAGTGGAGGCATCACCTGTGATGTTTGAGATGGGCCTTTTAAAACGTTTTTAAATGGTATCAATTTTACACTGTGATTTGTCTGGGACCAATGGCAGCAACGTATCTTGTGTTGGTTATATAAAAGAGCATTTGTAATTTATGCTGAATTTGTGTTGGTGTAATGTGGTAGTCATAAAAACTCATTTTTATGCCATTCACATGAAGGTCGTAGCTTCCATCTGTCAACCCTGGCATGTGTTTTGTAATTTCAGTGCATCATATTAATCTTCTGGAAACTGATTGGGGAAAACGGTGAAACATTTTTCTAATACTTCCATCTTTTTCTGCACAATGGGACACTGTCAGTGTGAAAAATTGCCAAATGTTGCATAATAAAATGTTTGCTTATATTAATTATGAATTTTTAGAGCCCCAGCTTTCTATTTATTTCATCTCGGGATGATCGGATTGAGTTTATTTGAAGGATTTGAAAATGTAAACTGCTGATTTTCAGGCTGTATTTCAAAAGATCATTTCTAGCTTAAATAAATATTTAATTCAAAGAAAAGGAAAAAAATGTCCATTGACATCCTGTGAGTGGGCTGTGGAAGGAACTGATTTCATCTGTTGCTGAGGGGCATTTAGCTTTTCCCTCAAAGTGAGGCAATTAATCAGCCGATTGAATTGTACAGAATGTGAGCATAAAACACCTGGTCAGGCAGCACAGAGCTTTCAGCTTGACATGAAATCATCCAGAAGAGCCTTCAACAGCCTCTCAGCGCATAGTTGATTACAGCGAACAAAAGGACAAGCACATAAATACACAAAATTCCATAAGATCTGCATCAAATTCACCACAACAAGATCTGCTTCCTGAAGTGCAGTTGAAAACGGTTTCATTAGTGGTGCTTGCTAGGGCAAATATCACGATTGCTATTGCTCATACTTAGGGTTAGGCAATTGATTAACTCATCCTGAACCAGTTGTGCTCTGGGGATGATTAATTCCTCAAATCATGTGACTTGTGAGGAGAGTTGTGCTATTAGTTTTCTAAGTGATTATACCTGCAATTTTCGATAAAGTCCCATAGAGTTATGTTGAAGGACCCAAGCCATTTCTAGAGACTTGAGGGTGGATTATTGACTCTAGCCAGTAAGAAACCATCAAGCAATCAACCAGAACACATTCAAAACTGCATAGCTACACCTTGGCAATCATATACAAAACCCATTGTGGCACCAGATACCATTTTCTACATTAAATGTGCCAATGTAGTTTGTTTTATGGTTTAATTATTTAGTTTACAGCACCAGATACATTTTTAGATTATTTTCAATTATAAACTTAAATTATTTGTACCTGAGATAGTGTTGGATGCTTTAGGTGACTTGTTAAATTATCTTAATATGACTGAGTGGATAGAAGTAAAAATAGCTTAAAATATTAAAAATAGCTTAAAAAGATTTTTTAGAGGTCTTATGTTCTATTCTGAAGGAAATATGTGGATTTTTTAACAGAAATTAACGAGGCAGACTAACGAGAGAGAGAGATGTGTCAAAAAACAAATACGGTCAGAAAACAGTGTCCAGATGGCAGCATAAAGGTGCATTATGAGAGGAACAGATATTTTACATGATTGTGAAGCATGTGTTTCACAAGTATTATTTTGACAAATTCTGTCGTTTGCTTTCCCTGATGTTGTGAAATGCATTTCGTGCTTTAATCCTGTATGCTGCTATTTTCATTTTGTGTTTGGAACACATATATGACTTAAACCCCCGGTTTCACAGACAAGGTCCCAGACTAAAATGCATGTTTGAACTGTTTTTACTGAAAGCAACTTGCACTGACATTGTTTTGTCTCAAGATGCACACCAGTAATTTTTCTAAGGCACGTTTATTAAAGCTACTTACATGTCTTAATTGAACTAATAATCCTGGCTTAATCTAAGCCCTGTCTGTGAAACCAGGCCTAAATGTACTGTAGTGCACAGCTCATACCGACTGCTTTTATAATGATTTTAGAGCTTGACAAATGTGGTCACTAACTGTTTTATAAAAATGTGTTATATAAAAAAAAAGATTCTTCAAAATGTCTCTTGTGTGTACCACAGAAAAAAACAAAAACTGGCAACACTTTTCTTAAAGCCTTTATGTATAATGCATTATAAAGGTATTCATAATGCACTTTATTATGCATTATATCTTTTCATAAATAATTGTAACCAAAGTTAAAATGCATTACAATATTTGCAGATTCTGAAATTGGTTGTTTGTCATGTGTTTTCATGCATTATACTTTCTAAAGGTGTATTAATGAATAGATAAGTATTATAAATGTGGTTACAATTATTCATGAGACCATACAATGCATTATAAGGTGCATTACAAGGCATAATTAATGAATTAAAATACTTAATTAAAGTGTTAAAAAACTCATATGGGATTTGAACAATATGAGGGTGAGTAAATAATAACAGTTTTCATTTTTTGGTGAACTAATCCTTTAAGGTTTCAGTTAATACACTACTTTTAAAAGCTTTGGGGTCAGTAAGATATTTTTTTCAAAGAAATTAATGCTTTCATTCAGCAAGGATGCATTAAATTGACCAAATGTGCCAATAAAGATACTTATTACAAATTATTTCTATTTCAAATAAATGCTGTTCTTTTGAATTTTCTGTTCATCAAAGAATCCTGAAAAAAATATATTGCATTTTACACAAAAATGTTAAGCAGCACAACTGTTTTCAACATTGATGATAAGAAATGTTTCTTCAGCAGCAAATCAGCATATTAGAATGATTTCTGAAGGATCATGTGACAAAGACATTACATTTTAAAATATAAAGCGTAATAATACTTGTTGGGCATAAGGGACTTCTTTCAAAGACATTGAAAAAATCCTGTATTTATGTGTCCAGGTATATGACAGATTGACATCCTGATCTGGACATTTATTGGCCGTGATGGACACCATTTTGTTCCTGGGATGGGATTCTGTAAGTGTAATCTCACCTCTAACTGTTAGAAAATGTAAGTGTGGGTTTGAGTGTGTGAGTGACACAATAATGGGAGTGAAGGGTTTTACTTCTCTCCTGTAAGCCTCAATGAAAGTGTTAATAGCCTCCTCTGGAGGCACAGAGGGGAACAAGGTGTGCTGGGCCGGGACATACAGGATCAATGAGCCATCTTTCAGGCATACAGGGAGAGAAAGCGATAAAAAGGATGACAGCACTGTTCCAGGTGTGTGTGTGTTTAGAAACGAGAGATAAAGAGAGAGACTTGCATTTGTATTCCTCAGCAGCACTGTTCTCTTCCCTTGAACAGCAGCGCTGTATTCTGCATTATTACTTCTAAACACACACTGTGCCAGATCAAATTCCCTGAAGGCACAATCATAAATAGTTAATTCCCTGAGAAATACTTGCACAAATAGTTACAGAGCAAAGATGTTTGCTCTGTTCAAATTTAGTTAAGCATTACTTTTATAGTGTTTAACTGCTAAATAAAGATGGTTTTATTTAAATCTCCAAAACAAATTGTCAAATAAAAGACCAAATAAGGCAAACCTGATTGATTTCCTGAATAGATCTGGCTAGAGAGTACAGAACTGAAGGTGGTTTGGTAGAAACTGTTTATGCATTATTTTAAAGTCATCAAGAAAATATAAAAAATATTTGTTTCAAGAATCAAATATCATGCCACTCTCATAACAATTTGTGTGAGATGATGAAATGGTATGATATTGTATGACTTGGCTTGTATGAAATGGTACATTACCGTTCAAAAGTTTGGGGTCAGTAAGGTTTTTTTTACGTTTTTGATAGAAGTCTCATATCTTCTCCTATTTATTTGATCAAAAACACAGTAAAACAGTAATATTGTGAAGTATTATTACAATTTCCACAACAATCCTTTAGAAATCATTCTAATATACTGATTTTTTTTATAATGTAAACAATATAAATGTCTTCACTGTCACTTTTGATCAATTATATGCATCCTTATTAATAAAAGTCTTCTCTAAAAAAAAAAAAAAAATATCTTACTGACCCCAAACGGTAGTGTATATAAAGACGATTCCTGTAGCTCAAACAGTAGAGCATGGCTTAAACAAAATTTACCATGTTTACTTCAACATGCATTCCTGATATTATTGTGCATGCTTTCCAAAGGAAAAAATATCTCCAAGATGACTTCCTATTTGAAAATGCATCAAATTATGGAAGTAAAATGAGTAGAAAAATGCTTTTATGTTAACTTTAGATCTTTATTTAAATGATAATAATAATAGATTCAAAAGGAAGACAATGCAGTTCTACCACACAAAATGGCTGCATGAAATTAAATTGCCTGCAGTACAATTGTTATGCAAAGCTATCATAAATCAGGTCAAAAAAAACCTGTCCATGCTGATCCATAGAGTCCAAGCTAAAACAGCTTAACTGTTATTAGCGCTACAGAGAAATATACTCCAAACACAAGCCACCCACAAGAGACATGGGCTCACTGACACTCACAAATAAAGAGGCGCTGAATTTTGCATGACCTTTCAAAAACAGTGCTTGCACACTGATACAACCATATATATTTCATGGTGGATGAAAGATATTATTCTCTGATAGTCCTCCCGTTATGACCAACCAACATCTGCACTGTTATCTAAGCTATAGAAACTGTGTGACCTGAATATTTCAGTGTTTTCATCCAAAATATTCTCTTTGCTTGTGCGTTTTCTCGACTCATATTTTTCTGCGATTCTTTGCACACAGAACAAGATGAGGAGAAACTTTAATGGGGAGAGGATTCTTCAAAGATCAGAGCAAGACCTTTGATGTTGATGCATCGCTTGTTTTAGCATCAGCATCGAAATTTAACTCACAGAAAAATAAAGAGAATAAGGCAGGTTCATTTGCCCGTAAGTATCAGATGTTTGAGACTAGTACCATTTAAAGAAAACATGAAATCAAAATTGACCCATTCATTAATGCCCATTATTCATTAATAAATCACTTTCCTGCTGATGTAACAAAGTAAATTGAACTGATTTATCAGGATTTTAATCAGTCTGGAAATCCAGAAGCATGTTTAAAAGTTATGAGTTTAGTGCTTTATATTTTGGCAAAGACTTTAGATATAAAAAGATGGTGCACTCATATTACTATGAGTGGGAGAAAGTGCAATGCGGAATATGGCGGAGTAAGTCCCGCCCTCTAAATAAAAGAGCCAATCACCAGTTGGTAAAGTCATTGCATCACTGCAGCTGCCTTTAGAAGCTCTGTTTGCTATAGAAACAGTCATTGTTCTGAGACGTGCACTTATGACTGGTCTAGTCTGAAAAATGCAGTTTTTTTTGGCATGATTTGTGCATTTGATGGAGATATAAATGTGTTATATAAAGACACCTATAAATGTTTATATTTATAGACCCAATTATATTGTGATAAAAAGAAGTGTAAAATATTATCTGGAAAACTTTTACCAAATTTACACCATATTTGTGTCTTATTTTGGAGAATTTTAAATGTATTTATTCAATTACTTATTTTATAATAGTAATAATTGAATCTAGGGTGCTTTGTTTAAGCATTCCCAGGTTTAAGCATCTCTGGACAAGACTTTTCACCAATGTGGTCATCTCGAATTCAAATATGACACAGTCTACGATCGCCAGCTGGCCTGCGAATCTACTGACGTAAATTTCAGCATTAGAGAGCTAATTATGAGCTTGATAGTGTGAAACAGAGGGCCTGCTCTGAACTAGCCCCTGTTGTGCTATTATCCTCAATTATCCTGCTAACATTAGTGACACTGATGTCGCCTTTTAAATGTCAGCACTCTAGCAAAGAGCCAAACAATTATTCAGCACTGAGTCATAATGACCTCACAGACCCTGCCAACAAGCATCCTCCAATCAAACAATCCTCTGCCACATTGATTTAAAATTAGTGATACTTGCTAAGGCAAACATCGTTAATACTATTGCTCAAACTTTGGGTGTGGAGTTTGTGGAAATCCCAAATCCTAAGTATTAAATGTAGGTGCATCTGTTTATTTTTTCATGCAGTTGTTGAAAAGAGATGTGCTATTATTAAGACTTATGATTGCTTGGCAGACAATATAACAGGATCATGCATCTGACAGATGCATCCATCAGTAAACATTGGGGGAAAGGCCCTAATTAGTAAATTATGTGTACTTTATCATTATGCAATCATCCCTCACCTCATTGCTGGGCATGTTTTATTACTTTTCTGTGAAAAACAATATATTGGATTAGGCCTTATGACATGCTCCTCCTCTGGGTGAAATCCAGTACCTCAGCTGATGCAATAACACACGGTCTCTTTCCAATAAGTTCTTTGCAGAACATTTTCTACCTCTGGCAAGAGCTTTCAGACATTTCTCTGATTGCCGCTTTGAGACATGCCGCTCTTAAACCCTTTATGTATTTCAGAGAGAGAGATCGGGATGACTTTGAAATGCGGGCAAACAACCTTTATCAAAAAGCTCCAACTGCCTCTGGGTTGATCTCACTGGCAGCAAAGCAGCAATGAAACCTGGAGCCAAAAGTTTGTGATACCCCTCAGAGGCGAATCTACAGCCACTAATTAACAAACAGGCATGCTTAGATCCAAACTAGGCATGTGCAAAACCACTTTTCAAGTCAGTGGGTTGTCTTGAATGACTTATATTTATGACAGCAATATTTGGGCACTGCCCTTTGATTTAAAGGGTTAAATTTAGTGACAACTTCTCTGAAATCATTTCAGCATGCTGACAACACAGCTATTTAAATTAGTGCGCTGTTTGCTTTCCATGTAGACACAATGTAAGTTACATTTAGCATGCTAATGCAGTCAACACGTTAAAACTCTCCCCAGGAATTTGCATCCGTAAAGGACATCCTTTAAAGCACCGCTGCCTAAAATGTTAAAGCTAAATCTAGATACTCACTAATTATATACTAATGTGTTGTTGGATGAGCAGCAGATCATCCTGGCCAATCCGTAATGCACTCATTTAACTCAAATTTCACAAGAGATGCATTTATTTTATTACTCTAGCTCTACTCTTTTTTTCGGTTTTATTGTACTTCAGTTTGACATGCCACAATAGCCATGTATGGTCTTGTAGCAGAAGTTCATTTGAGGTCTTTTGGCTTAAAGGGATAGTTCATCCAAAAATTCTGTCATCATTTACTCACCCTCAAAAATCTGTATGAATTTCTTTCTTCTGCTGAACACAAAAGAAGATACTTTGAAGAATATGGGTAACCAAATAGTGGATAGATCCCCATTGTCTTCCATAGTATGGAAAAAAATATGGAAGTCAATGGGGCCCATCAACTGTTTGGTTACCGACATTCTTCAAAATATCTTCTTTTGTGTTCAGCAGAAGAAAGAAATTCATAAAGGTTTGGAACAACTTGAGGGTGAGTAAATCATGACAGAATTTTCATTTTTGGGTGAACTATCCCTTTAACATTAGCTAAATTATTGATATAAATTGAATTCTGTGAGTTTAGCCTCAACTATGTGTTCTCTTGCCATCTTTTCCTGTTAACTATGTCTGTAACTTTGCTCGACTTTCAGGTTCATGCAGTTGTCTCCATGTTGCATCAAAGCTTTTTTCAAAGGTGACAGTCCAGTCAAACATAACCTCTCGACCTTGATTCAACCTCCACACTCTGATAAAATGCTCAGGTTTTCTTGGCACATAAATAAACAGATAAAAATTCAATAATAATTCTTTATAGATTCAACAGCACAGTGAGCTCTCACCCATACAGACAAGCTGATTGAGTTAATGAGGCGGTAGAAACCTTTATTATTTCATGATATTCTGTCCTTCAGCTCTGCTCAGAGAGGTGTTTCATAATGCAACTGAATTTATTAAGACACCGGAATATGTAATATTCTCATTGGAACAGCTCAAAGCTACATTCATCCTTCATTAACCAGGTTATAAAATAGTCACATTCATTTCCTGTTGCCAAACTTTCCTCCCGTGGCTGTTGAATGTGTCCTCTGAATAAATCTGTTGACCTTTTAAGTGTCACTTTAGTCGGATATCTCCCACAGGCTGACATGTCAGATCCTTGGAGCCGGATGGAGGGACACTCAAGCATGGATTTTTGCCATTTAGTCCATTTACTTAATTAAAAATTAAAATGCAACTCAATTCTTGAACATTTTGTCACAACTTATTACATGCAATGAATGTAAATGTGTAATTTTTTTTTTACAATATATTGTATGAGGGCTATGAAGATGAGGGCGGGGGCTCTGGAGAAGGGCGCAGAGCAGGTAGAGGAAAGGGAATCAGGGACGAAGACTGGGGAGTAGACCAGGGTAGCAAAGATGGTGAGAGGAGCCAGGGCGGATCCAGGAGCAGGAGGATCCAGATGGTGACCCAGAGTCCAGTCAGGACGATGCTCCCTGGCGGAGTCGAGGGAGGGAGGAGCCATGGTGGAGATTTTTATTGACGAAGACAGAGTCGGTGGAGAGGGAGCCCAGAGCACAGACGGAGAGTAGATGGACCAGCACGGCCACGACCACGACAGAGCTGTAGCGACGACCCACCGAGGTGGAACCAGGGAATTGGAGAGCTGAGGTGGAGCTGGAGCAATTGAGACCCAAGGTGGAGCCAAAAGGAAGGCGGAGCCAGACAGAGCCGTAGGGGTAGACAGCGGATGACTTGCAAGTCCATGACACAGGCAAGGTGACGTCTGACCGAGGTGGAGCTGGAGGATTGAGGGAGCTCGGTGGAGCCGTAGGTCCAATGGTCCCAGGTGGAGCCGAGGGAGGAGCCAAGGTGAATGAGTCAGGGTAGAATTTAACAACAGCTCACCCTTGGCGGTGGGAGTGTGGACGGGATCTTCCTCTATTCCCTTGTATTCCACGAGGACTCCCACAATTACGGACGATGTTGCCGGCTCACACACCTGGTCAGCCATCTTGCAAGGCTTGCTCCGCCCTATTCTCCGACCTGGGCTCATGCATCATAGCAGTCTTCGGCTCACTGTCTGCGGTGAGCTCATGCGTCATCTCCATATAGCTCGTGAGAGTTGACTGGCTGGGCTCTGGATGCAAAGCGGGGCTAGTAATGGTGAGGCTGTCGTGCTGGAGCACCCAACCCAAATACTCCAACAGGCTCCTGTGTTCGAGGTGGAGGAGGAAACGCACCGCTGGTGAGTTCATTTCAACTTGTTGTGAGGGTCCTGTATTCTGTCACACTGTGTGGTTGCACAGAAGAGCACTGCAATAGAGAATCCAAAAATAAACAAAGGTCTTTATTAAATCACAACGGAACACTCCGAGAAAACAAGAAACACAACTACACTAAACTCAGACAATACAGGACAAAGAACTAGTGAGAACTCAGGGCTTATATACAAACAGGGTAATCAATGTAGAAAAAGAACAGGTGTGGGGAACTAATTAACAACCATAGAAACAAACTAGTGGCAGGAAAATGAGAACAAAGGAAACAGGAACTAGAATTAAATCAAAACGGAACATACACATGACCCATTTAACATTTTTACAATTTTAAATTTATATAATGTAAAATTGTACATTTTCATAGCAAATTTCTAACTTTCTAACTAATTATTTATGGTAAGCTTTATATAAATGTAGTGATTTTATTATATTAGGGGTTCATGGGTTGATTGAACATCCCTGAGTTTGACTGAGCATTCCTTTCTGCTGTAAAATCAAAGTTAATGAATGAATGTAGATTCAGTTGACTGAAAACCTTTGGCAGTTATATTGTAACGTTGATTACAAATGATGACAATTTTATCTAGTAGCTTGACAAAATTCACTTAAGTTTAGAACAAATCCATTCAAACTGAAAAAGTGACATTTTAAATGTTAAATTTAATCATAAAATCTTATTTTCATGGAATTTCAAGTTACTAAATAATTTTTCATTTTAATTATGTTAAACTTTATGTATGTTTTTAAACATTAATATTATTGAGAAAATCTAGCTGTTTTATATTGGGAGTCTCTGAGTCTGTAAAGGCTGAACATCCTTGTCTGCTTTAAAATTTAAGTGAATGAATGTAGATTAATTTGATTGAAAACTCTTGGCAGTAATATTGTCATGATTGCTGACTTAACTGATGGTGTGGACACAATTTAATTAGTAGTTAAAATGTTTATGCAACAAGACTAGAACAAATCCATTCAAACAAATTATTTGGGGTTGAAAAAGTGTTATTGTGTGGGAAAGTCTCCATCAGTTTAATTAAGTTTATTGAACATGTTCATTTCTTGAGTGAAGAGAATACCAATGGCTTTGAAGACAGCATGAAAAGTGTCTGAACTGCTGCAAAGCCAAACACGATGTGCATAAGAGAATCTGCAGTCCATTATGGTAATTTGTCCTTATGTTAACTCTTTACCATCTGTATCTTACAGTGTTGGGAAAGCTACGTTTGAAACTCAATTTGTAGCAGTTCAAGTTATTCTTTTAAAAATTTAGTTAGCTACTAACAAGAAGCAGGGGATAAAATCTTTATGATTAGATAATATAAGCAGACAGGAAATGTTCACTTTTTAATTGGCTGGTACCTGGAATTTCTTTCCTAACTGTCTGACTTTGAGTCCTTGGGGAGAACAGAGCCACTGTCCATAATTGAGACCAGCGGACTGGGCTGAGCCTTCGTGCGTAGACTGCCAAAGGAGGAAGCTCCTATAAATCCCTTTCATATGAATGTCAGCGAATAGGGCTATTTTTGAAGCCCTTCCAAAATAGGAGGTGCAAAAAAAATCTTTCGATAGGTCCGCTTATCCTCAAGCGCAGGTGGCTAAGGCACAAAAGTTATTGAAATGGTGCTGTGCGTCCTCGCCCACTTGGCTCCTCCGTATAAATGGATATCTTGATCGTTTTCGGCACAGAGCGCTCTGTCATTTATGATGGGATAGATAGAGGTGGCTCTTAAAGCTTTGCATTATTTATGCAAGATATGCTTGCTGTTTTTCAAGGCCAGATGTTCAAGGTTGTTTGCAGATGACGCTTTGAGAACACGTTGCTTTTTTTCTTGCATACATGTTATACAATGGCCTCAAGTTTTCATGCCACTTGGTTTGATATTTTGTGTGCAATGCAATGACATTGTCCTTTTTCGGCCACTATATGTTGTGCATTTATCCTGTTCGATATTGCTTTTGCTGTGCCTGTAGTTATATGTCTGTCTCTTTCTCTGAGTAATCAATGTTAGCCCATCTGCTTATAAAATCACGCCAGAGCACTGAAGAACAGGAGTCTGAAAGCAGGGTTTGAGTTATGAGGTTTACAGCTTTGATCGTATCGTGTTATGCAACATTCAGGAACATTCTGTCTGCGTAAAATTTTGCAATCCATTCCCAGACGCTCTCAGACACAGACATCAAACCGGCTCGCTAGGGAAGGATTTTTTAGACTAATTTGACAGAACAGGAAGCCGGCTAGCTGTTTCATAAGATGAAACAGTCTCAGAAACACACATTGCACACATTGCGTTTCAGAAACACACATTGCGCATTGGGGTAAGTGTAATAATGGTAGTGAACCCTCTGAGTCCCACGCTGGGCATTGTGTTTGGCAGCAGAGAGTAACTTGTTTATACCTTCAATACCAATATATCAGTACTTAATAGGGTTGTCAATTGTACCGACTTCAGTACCAAGTCTGTACTAAAATTTTAAAAATGTAACAATACCAGCATTTCCCCCTAGCATTTTGAGGCTTGATTAGCTACAATGATCAACGCTTCAAAAACATGTTGTAAATAGACATCTTTGATGCTTTTCACCGAGCGCTTACATAGATACACACGGGAGCGTTTGAAAGCAGGCATCTATCAGCGGATCCCTAATATATACGCTGATAGACGGATCTGCTGATAGACGCCTGCTTTCAAACACTCCTGTGTGTATCTATGTAAGCGCTCGGTGAAGAGCGTCAAAGATGTCTATTTACAACATGTTTTTGAAGCATTGATCATTGTAGCCAATCACAGACATATCTGTTGAGCGCGTGAACAAACCGGCCAATCAGAGGTGTTTAAGAATCCACTCAACAGCGCTAGGGGGAAATGCTGGTTCCGAAGTCGGTACTTTTGACAACCCTAAAACCTAATATATTTATATATTTTTTTTTATATTATGAAAGCTTGTTTTAAGTTTTTTCGGTTCCCGCCACAGAACAAAAAATAAAGGTAATTGCAGTTCTGACTTTTTGAAACTGCAAGTTAATATCTACACAGATGAGTTAAAATTTGCATTTGCTTCACCTGTGACTGGTCATAATGTTTTGGCTCATCAGTGCATATATAGTTTATTTTGAGAAAAAAGTACGAATTGAGAAAAAAGTGTCTGTGTGTGTGTGTGTGTGTGTATAAATATATATATATATATATATAAAAGGTCACACGCTCATGCTGCCTGCGTCATTGTGTGCTAACCCAAGGACCAACATTAATCGCTGTTATTTGGGTCTGACACTTGACATTTTGAGGTTTCTGAATGGGTTTGAGTGAATTATGTGACTCAAGGTTTGTGCGCTACAGGTTTGGTGCTTGTGTGCATTGCATTTATGCTTAAAACTAAATCATTTCTCTAATATAATTTTGTATTACCTCCAACCATAGACCCAGGTGTCAGGCAATGGGTTTTATGGTGCAATTATAATTTCTGCTCAGCACATTGCGGGATTTACATAAGATGGCACTCGCAGCCCAGATGTTTATTTCACCCCAATATAATGGAGCGTGTTGGCAGGATTGTTAGGGCTGCAGAATTGGCATGTTGGGAAGGATCAGTTTAAGCACTCTGCACTGTAGGCAATACCTGTGTGGTTCAGATAACGGTCAAGTACTCTTGTATTTGCTGCTAGCTAGAATTGGTTCTGATCCACGGCTCTCTGGAGATAGACGACAGGCAGGTGCTGTCAGGCACCAGACTTGAAATGAGGGAACATGGACTATGTTCCAAATCAGAAAACAACAGGCACTTTGCCATGTCCTTGCCATGTCCATACACAAAACCCTGCTAAACTAACTCTGTAGTTTTTTATATATATATATATACTCTTATCTGACAAAGAATATGTAGTTCCTTATATTTTCTGCTGTTAGGTAATCTATTTTTGTTCACTTAATCATTGTAATTATCAGTTTGATTGAGAAAGAGACATGCAGTAGCGGGAATAATTAGGTAAAATTATGTGTTCATTGCATTGCGTCTGGTTCTGCCCTCTCATGTTCTAGGTCTTTTATAAATTTGAATTATTCAAGGAATAAAATGTGACTCAGTGAGATGGAACAGGAACAGACAATTTGTGCTAACAAGACAGCACTATGTAGTGTTCACAGTTCTTTATTACACCCACTCACTAACAGAAGACAGACACTGGAATGATTGTGCCTTCAATTCTGGCTGATCAGCAATGTTGTAAAACCCCAAGATGCTGAAGACAGGCAATTACTTAGTTTACTACAGACTCTCTCGCTTTCTCATTTTGTTTTTCAGCAGCATCTGGTCTGTGTTTGAATTTGGATTAAAGATAAACTCTATGCTTGATATGCATTTACCTTTTGATACTATGTATTGATGCAGTCTCTAAATGAAGTAAATCCCATGAAAATATAAAATATAAAATATATCCCAGGCAATCAAATAAATAAATGTTAAAAAACCTATACCAGAAGTAGTTGCAAATTAAAATTCTGTCAGATCTCAAAAACTCTTTATTTATAGGGTTGATGGCTTGCTCAAGTGTTCTGCCTTGAGGGTTCATTTCCGTTCTCAGTCCAAATCCTCCTGCCAGTCACGTCTGCCTCTGGGCTTTGAGTGCGCCTCGGTCTGGCCACTTCATCATACAAACACACACCCAGGCTAATCTCTGAGCTCTCCAAATAATATCATCCTCATAAGCCAATGACAAGTCTGCTCACAGCGTGAAGCAACTGCTCTGACAGGGTCAAACAATAAACAGGGACAGACAAAAAGCATTAGGAAAGCATATTTTGAATGTTTTGAACTTAAAATATTTGTCTAATGGCATTTTTCCAAATCTTATTATTCCTACTGAGTAAAATTAATATAATACACGTAACACATTAAATTGTGTAAAATAGATTTGTATAGTCGGCGCCGATAGCCTCGTGGGTAGCGCAACGGCGCTATACGTCGCTGCGCTACCCACGAGGCTATTGGGTGACCCGATTTCGACTCCTGGCTCGCGGACCTTTCCCAATCCTGTCCCCCTCACTCTCTCCCACTTCGCTTCCTGTCTACATACTGTCCTATTATAATAAAAGGCAAAAATCTAAAAAAAAAAGAAAAAGATTTTTATAGTCAACATTAAACAGTGTTCATAACACTTTCCGTTTTACAATCTAAAGTGATCAGGAATTGATTGGGATGAAAATTAAGAGGGCTTGATGATGTCAGCAGGAAGGAAAGTCGTTTCAGAGGTGTAAATATTTGTTATAAATATTTTGATAAAAAAATAAAGACAAACTTTTTTACTTTGGATATTGTGCACTGATAAGTCATGCATAAATGTATTAGGAAAGAAAAGCAGGCCAATTTTCTTGGTAATGTGTCAAATGCTATCTATGATCCCACATTGTTTCTAATTTTTGCATTCATTATTCAAAAGGTTATTTTGTATTCCATGAACGAACACATCCGTCCCAAATGGCTTGGCAGCATGAGAATGAAGGCACAGACTGTACATCTGAATCCAGACCCACGCCAACAGCTGAGAGTAACACCCATTCATATGGCCTCTAGAGATCTCCATTCAGTGGGTGCTGAAGGACCATGGAATGGGGTTAAATTAATCTAATTAGGTGACTGCTTTATATTTAAACATTATAAATAATATTTCAGTATCCAATGAGTGGTGTTTCAGGATGAGGAAATCTTTCACTGGATGCTAACCTTCATAGAGTGGTGCTTGGCTGTGCAAAACTCAGTGGGTGGTTGCCAGGTCATTGCTATGCAGTTGCTAAGGTGTTTAGAATGTTTTTGGCATGTTATGTGGTTGCTAGGGTGTTCTGGATGGTTACACACTGGCCCAAGTCACGACTCTTTAGTTGTGTCCCAAATGATGCACTTATACTATGCGCTATGTACTTAACCATGTAGTCTATGCATTTTATAAGGTTATTTTATCATCCAGCATCAGAGTCTGATAGTCTCACCCCCTCCACTACTTAATTAAAACTGCGAGTTAAGTTAAGTGCATAAAGTGTCCAACTGTTCACGCTCTTTTTGGAGTTTTCAGTGTAAACACACTACCATTAGGGCAGTCGTGTCCTAATTGTTAGAGAGTCAGGCTGGTAACCTGAAGGTTGCAGGTTTCATTCTCAATACCGGCAGGAAATGACTGAGGTGCCCTTGAGCAAAACACCTAACCCCCAATCACTTCCCGGGCTCCATAGCAAAATGGCTGCCCACTGCTCCGAGTGTGTGTGTCCACAGTTTGCAGTGTGTGTGTTCACTACTCACTACTCCTAATGTGTGTGCACTAACTTGGATGGGTTAAATGCAGAGGACAAATTCTGAGTATGGGTTACCACTGGCCTTCACATGTCACTTTTAGGGTGCATTCACACTTGTAGTTCAGTTCGTTTGGTTTGTTTGGTCCGGACCAAAAAAAAAAAAGAAAGAAAAACATTTAGTCCTGGTCCGATTAGCGTTCAGATTGGCAATTTTATCACCAAACCCAAAGATATTGAACCTAAAGGCACACGGACACGTTCACAATCTGATTGGTTGGATTTTATGACGTATTGCCTATTTTGAGATGGAACTTACCGAACATCCAAAACAATGCTGTGTGCTGAGGTAAATGGGCTTGTTGTGTGTGCGTAGCCTGCATATGATGGTATTTTGGCCAGCTGGGAACTTATGAAAAGCTTATAAAATGTGTAAAGGAGTCAAAACAAGGGCGGGAATCCCTCCGTCACACAAACAAACGATCTGTTGTGTGGAGACGCGCGTCTATGACGAGAAAAACCGATATGCGTGAGGATTCTGTCCTTTTTAGGGTCTCATCTTCCTGTTTTTGGTTCGTTTACATGTCTTTGGTCCGTGTTGCGTTCATATATCATTCGAACCGCACCAGACTTTGTTTGGAAGCGGACCGAGACCCATCTTTTCAGCGGTCTCGGTCCGCTTGTTTGGTGCGCACTAGGGTTCGGATGGCAGCGTTCGCACGTTCAAATGAACCACACTAACAGAGCAATCGCACCAGGGTTCGTTTTAATCGAACCAAACATGACAAGTGTGAACACACCCTTACATTCACTTTTTCACTTTCACTATTTATACTACAAAACGGCCCTGAATAGTGCATAAGAATGCAAATAGGGACGCACATGGCTTCAATGCAAGAAAGATTTTTTTCACCCATTTCATCATCCACCAGGTGAAAAGTCACAATTTAAGAAATGTTAAACACATTTAACATACAGTATATCAATTCATTCAACAGATTTTCCCCAACAATCAGAAAATGTGTAAAGATTTCGCCTTCTCATCATAACTCTTGCTCCTGCTGGAAGATGCTATGTAAAGCAATGCTATTTATACCTGGCATTTTTCTCCATTGATGGCAATATAAATGTATCCATGTATTTTGATGGAATACATTATCTGCCAGCAACATATAAACTGCATTCATTATATTATATTTTTTTTCCGAGCCTGATTTTTTTGGAAGGCTCAAAGCATGAAATAGACTTACGATGGCTCAAAACAACCTTCAACCTGTTGAAACTGCGCAATTCAGGGAGGTCCTGCGCCATTTTAGCAACTTCATTTGAGATGGAAAAGCTAACGTTTTGCACTACGGATCTGTAATCTACTGTCACTGAAAGCTAAATACATGCTTGAGAGAAGTAAGACTGCAAGAAACCAATTTCCAATTGCATAGCAAGTCCCAGATAAACAATTCCCTGTTAAGCAAGGCTTACACGACTTCAAATAGACTGTAATCAGTTCATTTTAAAAAGTGTACAGTAATGTAGATATCCTCTGATCTGGAAAATTCAGATAGTTGCTATTAATTTTTCTGCCCTACGGCACGCTCATTACGCTCATAAATAGTGTAAATCTCATTTAAACCAAGACTGCTGTAGGTGCATCTATCCATGCATATAATTCTCAGACATACTCAGATGAACAGTGTCGGCCCACATCTCCCTGCTGGCACCGTGTGGAAGATGTTTATGCGAGCTCTGCTTAAGTAGGAGCAAACAGAGACCGCATTTACATTTCAATTTGGCAGCGAGATATAGCAAGTTTGTACAATCTCTCTCTCCTTTTCTGCGGTGCTCAAGATAATTATAGATTGATTCAATGCTTCCTGCCTTCAAAAAAAAAACAAGCTTTTCAGCGACTCTGCTGCTCCCAGAACCAAAAGGTAATCTAGGAATGAAGTTCATGGCCGATTGGACGTCACTTTAATGCACAGCTAGGGAGCAAAATGCAAATGCCAGAAATAATGTAGTTCAAAGATTTTAAATAGGGCTGTTAATAAATTAAAAATGAATCAAAATTATATGCCAGTTGGTTAAATCAAATTTAATATTGATTAAACACTGCGGCAGGTAAATCATTGAATATATGTTACAAAAGTGACTTTTTTTAAGTGTTATGGTAAAAAATAAATAAAAATATGCATGTTGAGGCCCCTCTATTCTATCAGTCAAGTCACATTTATTTATATAGAGCTTTATATAATACTTGTTTTAAAGAAGCTTCACATTAATAAAATGAAAATAACAGTGTTAATGAGATAAAATTCATTTAAAATGATGAAACAAGTTCAATTCAGCTAGAAGCAGCTCTAAGGCAGTTATTCAGCTCAAGTCAGTTCAATGTTGATTCAGTTCAGTTCAATAAGTGTTGATGATGCAAAGTGTGATTTATCCAGCTCAGTTCAGTTCAAATTTTGTTCTTATCTGATAGTGTCAGTGCAGTTAAATCGATAATATTACTGAATATTAATTTAAACCCCTTTTAGAAAATCATAAAAGGCAAAATACATATAGAAGTAAAATTACAAAAACAGTTTAATGGTCATGTCAAGATAAAATATAAATATTCTGAAATCAAGCAAACTCGAGTAGTGAGTTAGTGAGTTACGCCGTTATTGTTATATCGTTATTGTTGGACTCTGCTATTCTTTTATATTTAAACAGGCCTTTACAGTTTGTTGCATTGCATTGTCGAAAGACAACCCAGAGTATTTGTCGTCATAATGCGTTTCTATTTAATATGAAATGCACTCAAATCTTGGTTGTCTAAAATGGAGCAGAAAATCAGTCTGTCAATAAAAAGCCTCTTACCGAGGAAAGTATTGAGTGTTGATTCCCGATTGTTGGCCGAGTTGAGCTTTTGTGCCAAAATAAACCCTTTGGTTCTTGAGATTGCTTTGGAATTGACTTTCTGGGTCGACAGCATTTATGCACTTATAAACTGCAATTACAAGGGAGAAAAGGACCAGGATCAGGCTTTGTTACGTTATCTGCACGGAGACAATTTTCCATTGTGCAAACCTGTAATATAGGCCACATGATAGAGCAGTTCAGCCCACGATGTGAATGAACTAAAGGTGAGAGAAGAGAGGGATTAACAGATAGATAGAAAATAAAATAAGACACGTTTTCCTGCAGCCCAAGCAAAAAGGAACAAAGCATTGTTTGGCTGTTGTAGCATTGGTCTGTTCCTCACACAAAGCTATCGCATGGCTTCAGATAACGTATATATAGTGCATGAGTTGTATAGGTGACTTTTATGATGCTTTTGTGTCCTTTTTGAAGCTGGAAAGCTTTAATCTTCGTTCAGTTTTTTGTTCACAATTTCTCCTTTTGTGTTCTACTGAAGAAAGAAAGTCATATGGGTCTGGGATGGCATGAGGCTGAGTAAATGATGAGCTATTCCTTTAGGTTTATTGATTCAGCCACAGAGAACATCCTATTTTATCTCTCAGTTTGACATAATCAGAGCGAATGCCTCTAAGATTGAAGAGTCCCTCATATGAATAACCATCTCGGTTTACGTGGAGGAGGTGTTTGGTGTGCTATATCGGGAATGCTAAGTGATGGGACACGCAACTATGTATACTTTAGTTTGTGTTAGTAGTGGGAAATGATTGGTAAACTGATGCAATGTGTGCTAGACTGACGTATGTCATTCCTTCTGTAGTGTAATGTAACATATTGCAGTTTTTAATGACAATTTTATGTTGTATTTGACTTTCTGATGACACACTTCGCAGTGTCATTTTCACGGTTTATAAAAACAATGCAGAATCCATTCAAAACAATATGTGCTTGTTTGCAGTCTTTGATGCTAGCTAATGTCTTTAAGTTAATTTATTTTAAAAATCTCCTGCTGATATTGCACATCTAACTACCATCTCACTAGCTGACATTGTTGTCCATATGGTATCCATGCTTTTCATCTATATTTAACACAGTCCTTAGACTATGAGAACCATTTCAATCTTTTATGAATCAAGAACATTACCCAGTATTTTTAGTTCAGTTTCCTTTCCCTTTTCTCCTTTCCCTCTCTGACTCTGTGCTAGCAGGGTACCTAGGGGCATGTTTTTGTCTGGCATTAAAGCAGCCATGCTGAGACCCTCAGACAGCTTCCAGATTAGAAAATGAAAGACTGTGAGCAACGCAGATTCTGTTGCCAGGGAACTGCATAAATCAACTTGTCATTGGCTAGGCAGTGATGATTCAAATGTTTGCTGACCACTTGTTGTTCAGCAGTGTGGTTGCAGTCGTATTTTTCTGGTGGACGTTGATGCTGAATGTCCGAATTTCAGTGCCTGATTCAGAATAACAGCAAATAGACCTAATAGCTTATAGAGCATCTAATTAAAAGTCTTTGCCAAGCAGCTGCAATCTGTTTTCAAACTAGTTTAATGCACTTTTTAGGTCAGGGGTGCTGAGTGCTGCACCTGGAGATCTACTTTCTTGAAGTTCAAACACACCTGAACCAGCTAATTTAGGTCAAGTTGACTTTAAAAATTACAAACAGATGTGTTGGAGAAGTTTAAATTCATCCAAGCCTCCGATATAGAGCATTGCTGTGATGGTGTATTTTTGTAGGCCAACCCGTAAGTTAGCATTACCCATGGTTCCCTCAACAAAAACCCAATAGGATTTAAAATTTAAATAATTGAAAATAAATAATTATTTAAATAAATAATTTAAATAAATGAAAACTAAAAGACTTTCAAATCACATGAGCCAATATTATATTCACAATAGAACATACATAACATAACAAATGTTTAAACTGAGAAATTTTACAATTTTATGCACAAAATGAGCTCATTTCAAATTTGATGCCTGCTACAGGTCTCAAAATAGTTGAGTGTAGCATCTCCTCTTCTTTTCAAAACAGTTTGAAGACGTCTGGGCATCGAGGTTATGAGTTTCTGGAGTTTTGGTGTTGAAATTTGGTCCCATTCTTGCCTGATATAGGTTTCCAGCTGCTGAAGAGTTTGTGGTCATCTTTGACGTATTTTTCTCTATAGGTGAAAGATCTGGACTGCAGGCAGGCCTATTCAGCACCCGGACTCTTCTACGACGAAGCCATGCTGTTGTAATAGTTGCAGTATGTGGTTTTGCATTGTCCTGCTGAAATACACAAGGCCTTCCCTGAAATAGACATCGTCTGGAGGGGAGCATATGTTGCTCTAAAACCTTTATATACCTTTCAGCATTCATAGTGCCTTCCAAAACATGCAAGCTGCTCATACCGTATGCACTTATGCACCCCCATACCATCAGAGATGCTGGCTTTTGAACTGAACGCTGATAACACGCTGGAAGGTCTCCCTCCTTTTTTGCCCGGAGGACACGGCGTCCGTGATTTCCAACAAGAATGTCAAATTTGGACTCGTCTGACCATAGAAGACTTTTCCACTTTCAAACAGTCCATTTTAAATGAGCCTTGGCCCACAGGACACGATGGCGCTTCTGGACCATGTTCACATATGGCTTCCTTTTTGCATGATAGAGCTTTAGTTGGCATCTGCAGATGGCACGGCGGATTGTGTTTACCGACAGTGGTTTCTGGAAGTATTCCTGGGCCCATTTAGTAATGTCAGTGGCACAGTCATGTGATTTGAAAGTCTTTTAGTTTTTATTTTATTCAAATTTAAAAAACGTCCCAACATTTCCAGAATTCGTGTTGTAATTGCAGAAAATAAGCTTTGTGACCAACAAAAAGTTTATGATTCTTACTGTACATGTTTTGTTACTCATAATAATCTTCGCAAATGAACACAATTTTAATGAATTTTGAAGCCTAAATACAATCACCAGAAGTAAAAAGCTAAACATAGGCTATAAACGAACTGCACTATGATCGCATGACTTCTCCATCACTTAGCTTCCGACAACTTTTTCAGTCTTTATTTAAAAAACATTTTCCCTGAAAGTTTGAATTAGAATAATTTGCAAAAGACACAATGAGACTATAAAAGTGATTAGTGAGTAGATGAGTTTTCCTGTTTGGTGTGATGATGTTTAATGTCCCTGACAACCTCTGTAGTCCCATTTTAGACACTTGTTAGCAACCGCCTTGTTCAAGACAAGTAAAAGCTTTAAAAAAACACACACACAAAGGGGGTATTACTAATGTATTTTATGTCGTAGAATAAAACATGAAAATATCTTGAGCTTGTGTTTACCACAGACTTTATTTCAGGCATTTAAAAACCCATTTAAAGCTGCAGTCCGTAACATTTTTTTTTTTTTGGTTAAAAATTATCCAAAATCAATTTTTGAGCAAGTACATAACCAGCCAGTTAAAAACTATCTCCTTACTTTAGCCCGATTCTCAACGGTTATCTTGTAATAATGTGTTCTAATCCGAGTGGTACTGGTGGGGGGTTTTTTTGCAGGAAATTTGAGCATTGTGTCACGTACTGTTTACATAAAGAACGAGTCCTAGCTAGTATGCTATATCACATGTGAGGCGGATCATTTATAGCATTTTCTCACAGCAGCTGGAATAGTTAAACTTATTTTGATGGCGGATTGTATGGTATGACAAATTAACGTTAGAGATTAGACTGTACAGAAATTGAAATCTACAGGTAACGCTAATACACACTAAATACACAGTCATGCAATGCTGACGTTGTTAACATTAACAATTTGAGAACAAAGTATAACAATAATAATTTGCACAGTTTGATGTGATATGAGTGATCGTTAGATTTAATCACCATTGGTAGCATGATCTACTGTATTGTAATGCTTTTTTTTTCTCAGTTGGTCAGAACAATAGTTTGTTACTTGTTCAGATGACATTTTCCAGTGAAAATGCTTATTTTGGTCATACTTCCAAGACTACAATCTATGATTCTGAAGTACAGTATCCACCGGTGCGGTGACCGACAGCAAACATTAGATTCATCCGCGCTGAGGATCCGTGCCGATGCACAACCCACGTAAAGATGATAATTCCGCAATTGCAGGTTTCAAAAAGAGATGGCGACAAAAAGGCAAAACTTACGGACTGCAGCTTTAAACAACTAAAGCTTGTATGGCATATGGTTTGAAGTACTCCATTCATTTGTGCTTGCTTTTTAGGGTAATATTGCCCACAACCCCTTTGCAACGGTTTTCTGATGTGGTATCTGCTCTTTAATTCTCATTTTCAAACAGATTTTTTAAAATTTAAATGAATAAAATTACATCATGAGTGGTCACATGACACCGGAGAACCAATGGTATCGACATCAGACCTGGGGTGAAACATCTAAAGATACCATTTTTAATTTGAACGTGTGGACTTTGGGAAGCTTAGAAAATAGTGTGTGAGTTGTATGGACCACATTTATAGTGCTTTTATGATGTCTTTTTGATGGTTTTTTTTTTCAGGCTTATTGTCACGGTATGAAACAGCAGGAAGAAAATTTGTGATCGTAATAAAATTAAGGTGAGCAAGAAATAATGAACCCAGCTAACAGGAAACTTTGGCTAACATTCTGGCAAGGTTCTTTCAATATTATTAATTGATGTTTGTTTAATGTTATCTGTATTTTGAACATTCTGAGAACATTCAGAAATAACATTTTCATAACTTAATATGAGCATCAGCAAAACGTTCTTAGAACAGATTTTTGTTAGCTGTAAAAATGTTCTGTTTTTGGTTGACCTTTATTCTATATCGCATTATTTGTGATTGTTTCTTAAGGGAATGTGTCTCTTACATGCAGTGATAAAGCAGTCAAATTATTGTTACATCTATCATGGCGGCATATGAAAATTACTCCCCAGCCACGGTTGAATCTGGACTGAAGCGCAGACTGCAGGAATCAAAATGATCTCTGGGAGTGGGTGTTACAGGAGGGATCTGACAAGTAAATTTGTGTGTCTAAATTGCAGCACTGTGTCATTTTAACAACCTCAATTTATGAAAATCAGCCCTATTCCCACACACAGGTTTTATCTTTTTGTCAAGCACAGAGAACAGAGTGTTTGAGGTGCTGAGCAGAAGAAACTTGCTGTTAATTAGAGTTGTTCACAGATGATATCTCACACACTGAACTGTCAGCCACACAAGGTTTCTCTTCCTCCTGTTATATAAAGATTTACATGCTGTAACATTGAGAAAGAAAGTATTTGATATTTGATTATTCAGTTGGGATGTTCATCTCTGAGAGGCTGTCATGTTACTTGCTCATCCCGATGGTTTTCACTTGGATAATTGTTGATCCTGTTTGCCAGGTTTTCCAAACCCTTAGAAGCTCATGGTGGACCTGCAGAGGATTCATGAATTTGTGCAGTTCTGGTATGTAACAACATCTTTTCACAATCCGGTCAAATGACATGCACTAGATACAATTAAGTCTCGCACTACATACATTTTTACTCAGATTTCTCTCCTGAATATCAAGTTTTACTCGGGAATATATCTGATTATGGAAGTTAAATGGTTTGTGAATTGAAAACACTGCTTTATGAAACTTCGAAAACTTTACGAAGCTTTTGTTTTAAATAAATGCTTTGTAGGGCATATCAAACTGACCAAATTTGTCATACTACTTCAAAACATTTTGAAATGTCAGGTTGATGATAGTTCAATAACGTAGAATTTCTTTAAACTTACATGATTGATGTCCTCAGCATGCAGAGATTCGAGTGTTTCGAAACAGTAGCGATTCAAAGTTTTGAAAAACATCGCTCAAAGCAGTTAATTTTAGCCTTATTTTTGTGTAAACGTGTTTTTTTTTAGATATTTTTATTTTTAAAGTGTGAAGATGTTCAATAATACTTACCAAAGGTTTTCAGAAAATCTCAAGTTAATCCAGTTTAATTTGTTTAAATTGTTTAATCCAGTGAAAACCAATAAAACAATCACCGAAACTCAGTTTTTAAATCTGTCATTGACCGTATAAACATAACTAAGAATCTAAACCCATCTTAAGCAATTGGCACACAACTCTTCTAATCAATTGAATGGACTGCTTTCAAAGGATTATAGATGGATTAGTGGCCAAAAGAGCCATTTAATCTTTTATTCATCAGTGTTTGTTGAACACCTCAATTAATCATTATGCAATGCCACATTGTCTAACAGGCTTTCCATGGCACTTCCGAACAATCATACATTCTTGTATCTTTTGAAGCCTTGACTTGACTTGTGTACTCATTCTCAGATCTGGTTTATGGACTGTAGTTTACCATGTTTGGTATAGCCATAACCAAATTTAAACTAATTCGACACTCATTTTTGAATGGCATTGTAATTTCACAACACCAACAGAGGAGTCAGATTAGATTGAATAGACAGACAAAATAGACAGACAAAAGGTGAAATTATATTACTGCTTTTACCGCAGGTAGGAAAAAATATACTGTAGGTAATAGATTGAGAGACAAATGTGTGGAGCAGCTACTGCAGCAGCATTTTCTCTGCTTTGCAGGCCAGATAACTGGAATTTATAACCTCCCTCCAATTCAACACAGCTGCTCACAGTAATGAGTCGGTGAATCTGATTGGCTTAGATAGAGAGGGGGGTGTGTCTAATTGGAGGTGGAGCAAATCTCCAGCTACTTAAAAGCTCACCAGCACATACAGTAAGCTATATAAAGCTATAAAATTGTTGTGACTAGCTCAGATTATTTATAGTTGATGAGAAATATTTAAGTTTCTATTTAAATCTCTGACGTTTGATTGGAGACTTTGTATTTTGAAAGGTTTTTATGAGGCTTTGTCAACATGTATACAGATATTTCTGATAACCTTATCCACACCGACATCATTTTACAACAAGATAATGTAAAAACGCTTCAAAACACTCACATAACCCAATATTTGCAACCATTGCCATTTAAAAAATAAATAATCAAATTAACCTGTTTAAATGAATCACAGAAAAAAAAATCTTTTTTTTTTTTTTTTCTTTTTCCAAAAAGATTAGTTTTCAAAAACCTCAATATTCAGTGATCTAAAATGCTATTTACACATGAATGGGAGGCCAAAACTCAAGGGAAAACGTTTTCAGAATTACTGTTTACTTATGGATGGGGAGTGAAACACATGAGCGATTACTGGGGTCATTTTTGTCAGGATAAAACTTATGCAGCTGTCTCTGTTTGCTCTTACTGCTGTCTAGGAAAAACAAGTGAGATTTTAAAGAGATGTGATTTTTCTTTCCTATGGAACTCTCATTACTCACTGTATATTACAGATTCTCAGCTAATATTAGAGTCTCAGTGCAGTGCTGCCCCAGAGGCTCCCTCAGGCTCAGAGATCATTTCTTCCTTGTTTTAGGAATGCCTCCGACATAACCTCCTGATTCCCATCAGCCCCATGTCCGGCAGCATTCCATCAGTCTTCGACGGTATCGATCTGGCCGTCTCTCTTGTCGGCCTCATCACTGCACCTCATCACTGCATACGTATGTCTGAGGATGACTGCGGGTGTTGTGGGACGACGTGCTGCAGCATACAGGCAAAATTCAATTCACCTTTGTTTCCAGAGCCCTTGGCTTTTCTGTCTGGTAAGTGGCCACTAAGGGGAATAGATCTGTTCGCTTCCATTATAACACTCGGAAATGCTCGCCTGGTGGACAATCATGTCTGACCTTGAGTATAAAAGTTTGTGATGTTCTTTAACCATATAAACCATCTTTGGAAGCAAAAACATCACAAATTATAACCACAAGTGGTGGTTGTTGAGGCAGACATCACTGTTGTTCACTTTTTCAAAACTCTTTGAGGCGTAATTCATCCGGCACAGAATATCATAGAAACCTGGTGGTTGGTTCTTTTGACTTGGGCCACCTAGCAACCACCCAGAAGACCCTAGCAATAGCCTAGTGACCAACCACATAGCAATGAAGCTACAGGAATTGTATAGGAAAATACTAGGGGTGTAATGGTACATGTATTCGTCCTGAACCGTCATGGTATGGACGTCACGATTCAGTGCATACAGTCAAACGACGAATACAGTCAGTCACAGGCGATCCACACTCCAATCCAGAATGGGGCGCGCATGGTAATGCAACGCTGTTTGCTAACCGCCACAACAGGAAAAAACATCTATGATGATATATGCATAGATATGTTTACGTGTAATCTCTCAACCAGTGTTTCAACCGCGGAAAGACATCAATAAAACAGCTTGAGAATAATATTTCACGTAGCATTACATTTACCTCAGGCAAGTCATTTACTGTCCGCAGCATGTTAGTTCACTAGAGAAATGAACTCTAGAGGGGAGCATTTCGCTAAATATATGCACTATATTAGCTTATATATTCCTTATATTTACTTTATCTGTTAGTAATGTCCTAATTTTTTAATATATGTTTAAATAAATTTGTCATTTCAATACCAAGGTACGTACCGAACCTTCATGTTTGTGTACCGTTACACCCCTAAAAAATACCATTCCTGACCACTGTTAGTCCTCCTGTAGCTGGGCAGAAATTGGCTTTAAATAACTTTTAAATGACAGGAAATGTGTTGTGTTATACAATAGCTTTCATCAGTTGTCGTCCATCTGCTAGTCTTCCCATTGAAGCTCTGATGTGCCGTATCTTTTTTACCATTTTTGAAATGACTCATTTTCAAGCCCAGACTTTGAGGGTGAAACTCAGCATGTATGACACCTCCTTTAGATTCAATGCTGTTATATTGGATGTATTGGCTGTATATTGTTGCATATTTGACTGCATATTGCCAGAAAATGCTGACTGGGACCTTTGAAACAATTTACCCATTTTTGCTAAGTGTATAGGACTGTCTAATCATATAATGGCCCAAAGCAGATTGGCTCAGCAATAACTGCAGAGAAAAATGAGCATTGACTGCAACAAACAGAAAATACTGATTGCCAAAGCACCTTTATGGATACGGGTGAAATACAGGAGACGTGGTTATTTCAGCTCTGCACTGTAATGAAGCTATAAAATTGGAAATATCTCCTACAATTTTGTACAACAGCTAAAACTGATGTTTAAAAAAAATACTGATGAAAGCACCTCTCAGCTGTATGCAGAGGAAAAACGATTCAGCTCAGCGAGCATTCAACTGACCAGACGTACCACACTTCAAAGCTGAAATGATGTGTCAGCTGTAACCTACGGTGAAATTTCAGTGAGTGGGCGAAATAAAACGACGGTGACCTGCTTTTCTGCATCTCTCTTTAAAGACTTCTAAGTGCACTTATGCATCTGTCCTCAAGACTTAAGCGCAGACGAAGACGATGAACAATGTGGGATTCATCACCATTTCGACCTTTTGTTATGAAACACTGAAAATACTGTAGGATGTGAGTCAGGGGGCAGGATGGAGAATTATGAGCCATTAAGTCTTCTACCAGGCTACTTCAGCAGTGCATTGCAATGAAACATTATTTATGTCCAACTGATGTCCCATTTTTTCCATTCACCCACTCAGTAGTTCCGGTCTCGTCTTTATGGGGAGGGTGCCAAGCTGATTTATCTGTGCAGGTCTCTAAGGAACTGTAGAAACTGGAGCACTTTAATCAAAACTCCTAACATAGTATGTCGTCAAAAGAGACAAGACTCATTTCTTTCTGAAAGGACTTCTCTCTGAAACATGCCCACTGCAATATGTTCACATGCACAGTGGTATTTTGATATTAATCAGAATTTACTTCATATTAGAATTGTAGATACATCATGTAAATGCACTGCCATAACCTGATTAAACCAATATTTTGTTACAAGAAATCTGAATAAGACAGCTGGCATATACCTGCAGTGTTGGGGAAAGTTACTTTTAAAAGTAATGTTACATTGCATTACTTCCTTATAAAAGCAACTAATTACAGTACTTAATTACTTTTTATGGAAAGCAATGAGTTGCATTACTTTTTCTTACCTGGGCTTGCTTGCTTGTTTTTGAATAATAATAATAAATATAGCTGCAAGCAGGAATTAAGAGGCCAAGCACAACAGAAGCAAAAAAGGAAGCTAGAGGCAGACCAACAATGTCATAATGGACTATGATAGCAACTGAGACAAAGATACTGCATGTCAATTTTGAAGTCAATCAGACCAACAGTACTGTAGTTAGAGCCAATTTCATGTTTTGTTCAATTATAGGGACACCAAGTGGTGCAGGCCCACCGTTTTTTTTTTTTGTGTGTGTGTGTGTCCTCAGAGTGCCCCCATACATAAGCGTGTCAAATTTGGAGAAAATATCTAATTTCATTTAGGAGTTATAGACATTTATATGTATGAACACATAAACTACCCACACCTGACTTTGCTTGCATTTTTTTTTTTTTTTTTTTTTGCCACTTACTATCAAAATCTTGGCCATTAGAGTAGTCAACGACCTATGTTTTCAATTTTCCTACGGTGGTGTCATCTCGATCGGACTAACGGTTTCTAAGATATTCGCAAATGTTGTTTAAATGCTAATTCACAATGTTGCACTAACCATTAGTCGAAACCTAGCATGTTTGGTATCGATGGACTCGGCAAGGATTCAGGAATCCAAGGAGATGACCCGTGAAAATAAGTCAACCACATCCAAAGTTACAAGCGTGTAAATATTTTTTTTCACCACTAGGTGGCACTGGTCCGAAACTTATCAGACTCCTTCAGGGCATCATGCCGATGACCCATATCGAATTTCGTAATGATTTGTCCATGCAATACAGCATTTTACTACAAAATTCAAAATGGCCGATGCCCAAATTGGCCGATATGGGAAAATTATATCAGATCCGAAAACGAATATCATTCGACTTGGCATGATGCCCCAAATCTAACAAGACCACTTTTATGATTTTTAGACAAACCATTCAGAAGTTATAAACAAAAATAGCCATTTTTCGTATCTCCAGACCAGTAGGTGGCGCTGCACCGAAACGCAGCATGCGTTCATCTGAATATGTTAACGCGTTGAGGAAATATAGCCTAATGTCTACTTTCGCAAGCGCTACGTAAAATTCCTTTGCACGTTTTTCAAAACGGTTGGACAAATCAACTTGAATTCCACAACTTTTTGTCGGCATGGTCTAAAGATGATGAAGTAATGTTACTTTTCTAGTTACTTGAAAAAAGTAATCTGGTTACGTAACTTGTAATTCGTTGCCCCCAACATTAATCAGAATTTAAATGCAGTCAATAAGTGGTCAAAAAGTCCATAAAAAGTCCATAACATGTATGTAGTATGTAGAATGTTTTTAATAATCCGTTTTAGAATTGAGTTTGCCATCTGTCTGTCTGTAGGGGCTGTTCATGCAGGACACGTTCTTGTATTCTGTCTGTGTCATTGTTTTTCGTATATGTTAGTCTAGATCTGCGTATTTTCAAAAAACATGCTGTACAAGATGCTATTTCAAGCTTGAATTGTTTAAAGCAATTGTATTGAGTGATAGTTTCTCAAATGGCTGCATGATTGTGGCAAGGACATTTAATTCCTTTAGTTTCATCTAATGTTTCACTGTTCTACTAAAGTCAAAAGGTTTTAATGCATGTCCGAGGACTCTCAGGTAAGCTGTTAAATGTGCCAGACCTGTGCAGTAGTGCTCTTCATCTCAATTGAGCTTCTCTGTATGCTGAAGGTGAATAATAGAAGCCGTCATTTTCAAATGTGTTTTTCTAACACTAAGTGGCTGGGTACATCTGAAACTGTTAGAGCAATGATTGCATCGTTCGTTGGGAGCAAAGTGTGTTTTACACAGATTTGACTGATGGGACTCATTAGCTGCAGACTCTGAGTGTTGCATTTACCTGGTATGAAATTTAGTTGGTAAGCTGCTCTCCTGCTCAAATATTACACTGTATTTCCTCTTTAAAACCACAGCCTTAAAGGGATAGTTCAACCAAAATGAAAATTCAGTCACATTATATGTTCTGAATTTTCTCCTTTGTGTTCTGCAGAAGCAAGAAAGTCATATGCGTTCAGAACAACATGAGGGTGAGTAAATCATTTTAAATTTTGGGTGAACTATCCCTTTCTACCCTAATGAAAAACATTTAAAAAGAGTACTTACTGTATTACAAAATAAAAGATATATAAGGCGTAAGTGCAAACTGAATGTAATGGTTTGGACCCTTAATTGCATGTAAATTGCAAATATATGAAAATTTATTATAGTTTAAATTTATATTAAATGCATTTAATTGAACTTAAGAGTGCTTTTTTTGGTAGGAATTGAATACATCTTCAAAAGTAATTTCATAATTACCTCTGAAATATGTCATTTATATCGAAACTTATGTGTCATGTATTTAAATATATTTGTAATTGCACATTTGTAATGAAATTGCAATTGAGTACATTTAACTTTAAAACTACAGTTAAAATTATAATCAAGTCCATTACATGTGCTTTAGTATGTTAGTCAACACATCAAAATAAGTGTACTTCTTTAAAGCACAACAACACCAACAACAACAAAATTAAATCAATTAAGTAGCCTTTTATTAAATATATATATTAAATAAACTTCTTTTTCACACTTCACACTTCTTTTTCACAAGGGTACCTACAGGTAAAAGGAGCTCTTCTGTGACATAGATGTTTGAATTTCAAGCAATGACAAAAACAAAAACGCTATTAAGGCCACTCATCTTGACCCATCCTTTCTTTGAGAGTGTATTTGAGAGCATTCACCATAAATCACAATATCTTTGCTAATGCCAGAGGGTTTCAAAGACAGGCTAGTGCTGTTTCCAGGTCAAAATTCAACCTAGTGACAAAGTTAGTAGTTAATTGAATCAAGTATTAGTCCACGTGCCAGTACGGTTGAGTGAACCCCGAATGAAGCTGCATTAAAGTTCCTAAGTGTGTCCTGGAGCCACAGTCATGTTTCTAAGAGAATGCCATGTTTCAAAGTCAAATGTGGGATAGTGGATTTAAGATATATTTCCAGCTTTTCAAACACATAGCAATGCTATGGTTGGCTTTTCAATTGAATTGTCAGTAAAAGTGTCCAACCAAACAGCAGAGGATAAATAATGTATTGCATAAAATGTTAAATGCAATACATTTTATTTACATGTCATCAGAGAAGAGATGTCGTTGCAAGAGGAAGGGGAAGATATTTTGATTAAAGTTTATTTTATGCAATTTAGTTAAGTTGCAGCTGAAGGGCCCTATCATACACCCGGCGCTAGTTTCAGCCCGACGCAGTTATCATTTTCACATCCTGTACCACGTTGCTTAAATAGCAAATGCATTTGCGCCCATTTGTGCGCCCATGGGCGTGCTGGTCTGAAAACGAGATGTGTTCAGGTGCATTGTTGGCGCATTGCTATTTTGAGGCAACTGAAATAGACTGCGCTATTGACCAACTGAAACCTGGTCTAAAGTCAATGGCGCAGTATTTTTTTTTGTTATTTAAAGAGCACGTTAGTAATATGTGCCTATAGGCGGGCGTACACTCTGCGTATTACACACACAGGGATGCGCAGAAGCACACAAACATTCCAAATATTAAAAATAAAAGGATTACTATACCTACTTTGGTGGAATCCGGCTTGTCCTGTAGACGGTCTGCTCGCGTGCTTTAACCTCGCGCACGAGCAGATCCGTTTCCTCACTAGAGAAGCGTTCAGTTTTTCCACTTGCAAATTCCGCCATCTAAATAGCTGGCTTTTAAAGGGAATGGGAGATGAGACTCTGATTGGTTTATTGCACGTTACACCCAAAACAAACCCATTACTCATTAAGAGTATAGGGACAACCCTTTTAGACTATGCGTCGGGCGTGCCGACCATTTTTTCTGTCGTTAAACTAACAAAGTGGATTCGGACACGCCCTAAGTTTATTTGAGTGTATTTGTATTTTAATTTAATATTAAAAAATACTCTCTTTTTGTGGACTCAAATGGAGTAAGTTCTCAGTACTCATAAATATAGGTTGTTAAACGTAAATGGTTTAAGGCAGTTTGTTTCCTAAAGTGGTTTGAGTTACCTTAAAGTCATAAATACCTTAAAGTATTTATTATAAATGATTTATCCATGCACATCATTTTCTTAAAATTCATGTGCCCTCATAATCTTTAATCAAAAGAACTCCTCCTCCCTCTTGCAGCGTCATCTCTTTTCTTCTCTGATGACGTGTTAACTGCCACCTGTCAATCACATGAGATCCACCAATAGCAAACCACAACCATCCAACTTCATCCAATCAATTCCCCATGGACAAAATCAAGTCCTGCCCTAAATTTTTCTGTTTCAGAAGCCATTTCAGTCCGTCTTGGATCTATGTCACAGATTCAGCATTGGGGAAGAAAAGACTATTGCAACTTCCGTTTCATGCTGACTTTAACTTACCTTAACTTTTACAGTGTTACATGTTTATCATTTTTGCATGCATCCTCACCTCGTAATTGTGCCTGATTTTCAGAGATACGAATGAAACACCGCATCAGTCAGGAAGAGGTCTCTTACGATGTCATGCTGATCTGGAGTCAGAATATTTTGTTCTGCCCAGCAGAGCGGTCTCCTGTCAGCCATGGGGCAGCTGGCCAACCCAAGGCAGAGAAGAAAGACAGACACAAGGTTCTTTTGTATTTCTGCCAAAAATAACAGCACATTCTGTATGGATATTGTACAACAAAAGATCCCACATGTCTTTATTCTAATGGATGTGGATTAATCGCCCTCTTGTGGTTTGGAGTCATAAATCCTCCTAGATCACTGCAAAATTATCTTGATTATATGGTATAACATACACATCCTATCTATCTATCTATCTATCTATCTATCTTTCGTTCTATCGTTCTATCTATCTATCTATCTATCTATCTATCGTTCTATCTATCGTTCTATCGTTCTGTCTAATTTTTTTTCATATAGAGGCACCAAAAGTAGATACTAAGGTCATTGCATTAGATAAGTTATGTACAAGCTGTTTCCACTAATGTTTGACCACCAAAAAGTTCAAAAACAAGTTATCTCTATTATTTTTTCATTTAAAACCTAACAAACGTATTATTGTGAAACATTTTTCTTTATGTGCTTGGGCTATATATGTATATATATTTTCAAAAATGCTAATTTTTATTTAATGCTAAAGACATTTTATGTGTGATTTGAGCGTCCAAATGCTAAACTACAGCTGACAGTTCAGTTCTACGCGCGCGGTGTACTTCGTAAATTTTGTCTCAAACTAGACTGTGGAAAAACCGATAAGGCTGGCCTAATTTCAGACGCATCTCACTGTTACATGACATGTTTTGTCTGTTTGACAACAAAGCCAGATTCACCTGAGAGTTGCGATCATGAGACTATTGTTAGTCCGTGCTAAATCCTACAATGTGAAAATCTGCACAACAAAAACGTCAGTTTTCCCTTTGAGATGCCCCTTGTACGAGACTATGGATGAATATGTCATGCGATAGGTTTTCAATGTCCACTGTGACGTGTTCAAGTTATGGATCTCACAATAGAGATGTCTCTTTATGTAATCCTTAAGGCTGGAGCCTCATATCCATCACTGGATGAAGGACACTCCCTTAAGCTGAAGGACATCTCCCTAGTTGTGTAATTTGAGAGTTGTCAAAGCAGGGCGTGCAGTATTTATGGTGTGCTGATATGGCCTCAGATGACCTATCGGGTGTAGTTTAATATGTCCAGATTTCAGCCACTCCTTCCTGGAATCACGTTCATGCCTGCCTAGAAGAATAGCCTAAATACAGCCATTCATGTGGTAAACATCAACACAAGAGAACAGATGATAGGGAACAGATTGAACACTAAAGGTAGACTACAGGTAGACTATTAAAACTAGACTATAGAAGAAAAAAATCACTGATGAGATATCTCTATTGAATCTACTAGGCAGCAGTGAGATTAAACTAAGACTTTTGCTTGAATCTTCTGCTTTTTTTTTTTTCTTAGAAAAAGACCACAGTAATCTCATATGTGTTTCCAAAGAGTTCTCAGCAGTGTCTCAAACTGTGCTCAGATTTGATATCAAAAGTCAGAGATTTCAGTATGAATTTATTTATTAAAAAAATTAAATGAGAAATGTTTTATTAATTTTACATCAAACTCTTTTGAGACTAAATCATGAGATATGATATCCACACCTTTAAAAAACACTCACACACACATTTAAACCAGACTTTGATGGTTTTAGCTAGTTTAAGATGGTCTCCCAGGCTGACCAGCTGAAAGTGCCTAAAACCCCTCTTAAAAATCATTGAAGACAAGCAAACCAGGTTCAGCAGGGCATTCAGTCTTGCCTACAACCTTGGCTTGTACATTCAATGATTCATTTTGTGTTCCACAGATGAAAGAAATAAAGGCAAATTCATACGGGTTCGACAAAAACTGAGGGTGAGTAAATGATAACTTAATTTTTGTGTGAACTATTCCTTTACCTTGCATCCGACTTGTAGGCACTCACAAAATGCTTAGTCTTAAAATATGTAACTGGTTTTAATATTGGTCCAAATGAAAGTCTGTTTGCATTCATTTTAATGTTGAATAGGTCGTTCTCATAAGTATCATTCCATAAAAAAAAAGTTTGCAATTTGTTTCGTTTGTTGGAAAATATTCCTTCAGCTTTCTATTTTTAGTTTTCACTGACTTTGCAGAGAAGCAGCATTATGGCACATTTAAGGAACAGTTTGCACAAACTATTGTTTAAAAAAAGGTCTACCAGTCGTTGAGGAACAGATGTGCTGTTTCAGAACAGCAGTGTACTCTTCTGAAAAACAAAGTTCACTAACTTTTCAAATATTCATGTACAAGTTGGCATGTTTCGAGGCTGTTTCAATTTCGTTTAGGGGAGTGCTGGGTTAACACTGCAGTCTAATACTTGAGGCACCTTCCATAAAAGCCAAATATAGTTCCATCGATCCATTGGCGAAATCTTGAGACGGAAGTGTAGATGCCAGGGTACTGGGCATCAGCACAGCCATTGCCCCAGGAGACGATGCCGTAGACACGGCCCTCGCACACCAGCGGTCCTCCAGAATCCCCCTGCAGAAAAGACAATAATGTTAATATGATTTTGGACAGAATGGTGAGATGGTGTGCGAGAAGAGTGAAGGAGGTCAAACTAGAACTAGAAGGTGAAACTCACAGTGATGTGAGACACATATTGCCTTTGCTATAAATTTAATTACATTTTTTTTATTTCGGTGTCATTGGTGAACTTGACACATTGTAATGCCAGCAAATCTGCTCCTTTTTAGCAAGAAATGGGACCGGAATTTTTATCCATCAAGAATTGATTTGGATTAGAGAATAAATTTTATATTTATTTATTTACACTACCGTTTAAAAGTTTGCGGTCAGTAAGATTTTTTTTATTTGAAAAATGAATACCTTTATTCAGCAAGGATGCATTAAATTGATAAAAAATGACAGTAAAGCAAATCAGCATATTAGAATGATTTCTGAAGGATCATGTGACACTGAAGACTTTAGTAATGATGCTGAAAATTCAGCTTTTGTCATCATTATTATTTTTAATTGTAATCACAATTTTTTTTTTTTTAATCAAATTAATGCGGCCTTGGTGAGCTTTCTAAAGCTTTCTAAAACATTTGAAAATCTTAAGGATTTTCTTTTATTTATTTGTTTCTTACTTATTTTTTTCCTTTTTGATAAGTCCTTAATTTCTACCAGATTTTTCTGGCCTAACTGAATAAGATTTATCAAATACCCTCATCAGATAAAATGTCAATCTTCGATTTATTCATTATTTTGTTAAATTGCACAAGACTAACAGCTTATTAGAAAATTGGTGATTAAATGAGCTCCATTTAACTTTTAAATTATTTATTTAACTGAATTGTTAAGGCAACACATTTTTAACTTTAATTAGACCCAGTCAGTTAGAGCAGTCAGGAGTGCAACCAATTAAATTTATAAATAGTTTTATAATTGGCAAAAATAATGCGATATCCAAATAATGACTGAATATAAGATGACCCTGTTCATGACAACAAAGTCAAAGTCCAGTAAACTACACTAAAATTGTGCTAATAGTTACCTACTGGTTTATTCCAAATACTTTTTTAATTTATTACCACATTTCCAGTTAAGCATTTATAGAGATAGTCCATAGTAATCCATAGCATTTTTTCCATACTATGGAAGTCAATGGGGCCCATCAACTGTTGGGTTACACATAATCTTTAAAATATCTTCTTTTGTGTTCAGCAGACAAAAGAAATTCATACAGGTTTGGAACAACTTCAGGGTGAGTAAATGATGACAGAATTTTCATTTTGGGGTGAACTTTAACTTTAACATCAAAGTTCAGTCCATGATAACTTGCCATTCACATTAAGTTAAGTGCATGTGAAGCAGTAATCGATTGTCTCACCTTACATGCGTCTTTTCCTCCTGCGCTGTATCCTGCACAGATCATATTCTCTGTGATGTTTCCATTAAAAGAGTCTGTGCCGTTACACACTGCGGTGGACACTATGGGCAGCTTCACCGTCTGCAGCGTTGCAGGGATTCCTCCCGTTGGAGTGGTGAAGCCCCATCCGGACACCCTGCACACGCGACCCACGGCCACCATGGCGTCCTGCCGAGGCAGCGGCGCAAGAGACACGTAGCTGTTCAGATAGACCGGAGACTGCAGCTACACAGGTAAGAAAAATAAATAATTAATAGGACCCATAAAGCATACGTTATGTGTTCTGTCTGAATACTCGATTCTAAGTGGCTGGAAGGTGTGCAATTAAAACCGTTTAATGCACAGGTAGTTCCAAGTCCAATCACAGTTCTGTTGTTTTCATTGAAACGCATACAAACACATCACTCGCACAAAGAGAGGGGAATTGCGCTGCGCACCAGAAACGTTCAGGAGCACAGATATTTGTTATCATCGCTGCCCTGCAACTTTTATTAATAAAATAGCTTCTCTACTGTAACGCTATATTATATTTCTCAGCAATGAGGGGGTAACATCGCTGGTTTTGAAGTAATTAAACTCACAGCTTCGTATAGAGAGACACTGAACAGACGCAGGTAATTCACACTAGAGATCTGCATTTGACCCGATCCGATTTCTTGCGGAGTGGAATTAAATTTCCCAATGAAAGACGGTAGCGGTCGGTAACTCTGGTGTACTTTGGACAGGAATGGGTGGTCTGACAATAGCCCAGCCACTCCCAACATCTTTTGACAACAGCGTATCCACGCTTGAACTTGAACTTGAACTTTCTGCAGTGGTGACGTTCACACAGTTCCCAGTTTCCTGCCCTGAGCAACCTGGCACGATATGTTCTTTGCATCCCAGCCAAGAGTGCACCTTCAGAGAGAACATTCAGCCTTTGTGGTCGGATTTTGGTGGAGAGATGTAGGCTACTGAAACCGTCATCAGTCAGTGACATTCTGTTCTTGCATGGATGTTTAATGTCATTTAGCGGTATAAGTCTACAGTTCCGTATTTTTAACGAAAATTTGTACTATATTCGTACTACTATATTCATATTTGGCTCAGTGAGGCCTGCATTGTCAGCAAGATAATTAACACTTTCAGATGCCCAGAAAGCTAAAGACATATTTAAAACAGTTCATGTGACTACAGTGGTTCAACCTTCAATGTTATGAAGCGACAAGAATACTTTTTGTGTGCCAAAAAAACAAAATAACGACTTTATTCAACATATCTAGTGATGGGCGATTTCAAAACACTGCTTCATGAAGCTTCGAAGCTTTATGAATCTTTTGTTTTTCGAATCAGTGGTTTGGAGTGTGAAAGTCACGTGATTTCAGTAAACGAGACTTTGTTATGTCATAAGTGTTTCGAAATTTCAATGGTTCACCACTGGGCGGCGAGACTTTGGCAGTTTGATACACGCTCCGAACCACTGAATCGAAACAAAAGATTCGTAAAGCTTCGAAGCTTCATGAAGCAGTGTTTTGAAATCGCCTATCACTAGATATTGTTGAATAAAGTTGTTATTTTGTTTTTTTTGGTGCACAAAAAGTATTCTTGTCGCTTCATAACATTAAGGTTGAACCACTGCAGTCACATGAACTGTTTTAAATGTGTCTTTTCTGGGCATCTGAAAGTGTTAATTATCTTGCTGGCAATGCAGGCCTCACTGAGCCATCAGATTTTATCAAAAATATCTTAATTTGTGTTCTGAAGATGAACGAAGGACTTACGGGTGTGAAATGACATGAGGGTGAGTAATTAATGACAGAATTTTCATTTTTGGGTGAACTAACCCTTTAATTCAGCCTATTTTGAGAATTTTTACTGTGTTGACAGTATCATGATAAGACAAAAATAAAATTCTTGTATAGCCAATATTTTTTTATTTGTTATCCCCAATCACTCTCTCTTTCTTTGGGGAAAATTTTAATGTGAGATTAGCGGAATTTAGCGGGGTCGGGAAGAAAATCACTCTAAGCAGATAGCAGGTGAACACAGAGTGAATTTTAAGCGGGAATGGGCAGGTGCGGAATAGAACCTAGCGGGAGCGGGACGAAAAAAAAGAAGAAAAAATTAATTTCTCATTTCTCTCTCTCTCTCTCTCTCTCTCGAAAATTCAAATAAATGCATTCACTCTATGTAAACAAATTCAAATGTAATCTTACGCACTACTTTATTTTCTGTGTCTGATTCAAAGCAGTCAGAATGCTAGATCTAATGAGCCGTAACTGAAAATAACCATCGTTTTTACCCTTCCGGTTAAATATTGCGCTGCAAACATCAATAACAGCTTTAAGTTGGCAATTGATCATGGCAGGATAATCCACGGCTAGCTGTACATTAAACTATTTGAATGTGCTTCGCGTCGGTTGGTTCTTTGCCTCCACGTCGTGCATTAAAATAGTTTAATGCACAGCTAGCCGTGAATTATCCATACTTAACAAATACAACTTTTGATTTCAAAAATGTATTAGTAAATGTAGATATAAACTTTAACTAAGATTAATAAATGCTGTAGAAGAGTTGTTCATTGCTAGTTCATGTTAACTAATGTAGTAAACTAATGTTAAGAAATTTTTTACTTGTATACTAAAACTGAAACATTTATGCTATTCTGTTAATATACTAAAAAATTATATAGTATAATGTATTTAATATAAAAGTATACCATTTTAATTATAAAACTTTAGATGTGTAAAAAATTCATGCTGTATTGCTGCATTACTGATTACTAAGAGATACATCACTTCATGTAATATAACTCGATGCCGGATTGTCGTGTTCATTTTGTATGCATGAAAAGAATCAATGATTCACAGTGAGTCAGTCAGTGTAACACAGGAGCATTGATTCCACTGCCTCACCTTAATGAGCATGATGTCTGCGTTATTGGTGGCTTTGTTGTACTGTGGGTGAGGTATTAAAACATGAGGTCTGCGAAACTGCTCCGTCCCCTCATATAATCCCACAGAATAATCTCCGGCCACGATCCTCATGTTTGCCTCCCTGGAGACACAAACAAACACTGATTTTTATCCAACTGAATGACTCTTAAAGTTCAAAAACTCAAAATTAGATGTGCAATTTTATTGTCACACTTTATTTCTTTTGTAAAATACACTGTAAAAACACGTTCATCGTAAATTACTTTTATCATATACGTTTAAAAAAAAATGGTTAAACGATGCATTATATGTACTTTTACTGTGAAAAGTGCATATTTTGAATGACCATATAATTTACAGTTGAAACCAGTGAAAAGACATTCCCAGAAGTCCCTGCATGACACAAATATTTTATTATTATTTATGTATTTTTTTCAGTACATTACACTCTTAAAAATAAAGATTCCAAAAGGTTTTTTTTGTTTGTTTGTTTGTTTGCAGTGATGCCATAGAAGAACCATTTTTGGTTCCACAAGCAACCTTTTAGTGAACAGTTCTTTTTCTTAGTGTAAAGAACATTTTAATAATCTAAAGAACCTTTTTCCCACTATGAAGTACCTTTAATCCAATGAAAGGTTCCGTGTATGTTAAAGGTTCTTCATGGAACCATTGATGCCTAAAAAGAATCTTTATTTTTACCACCTGTATTATTCAGATTATGGTATTTCAAGTAGCTTGGTATATTAACATTAAATCATTTATACAGTTATGAGTTATAAAATGCAAGCGCCAACATAACATCCTGTAAACACTGTCACCGTATTTTTTGTTTCTACAAGAATTTAAAGGAATGTGAGTCATCTACAGAACATGAATTTTATAGTGAATGTTAATTGTTAAATATACTATATAACCTATATTTAAATCATATTTAATTTGTTATATTTTTTGAAAATTTATAATGAAAAGAAATAATAGCGGTAACCCAGCTTACAAGGGAACGTTCTCAGGACTTTAGCTAGCGTTCTGACAAGGTTCTTTCAGAGTTACGAACAAACATTATTCCAGTATTGTTTATAGAATATTTGTTCAAAGTCATCTGGTCATTAATAATGTTCTCAAAATATTTGAAAAAAATGTTATTTGTGACCCTGAACCACAAAACCAGTCACACGGGTGTATTTGAAGCAATAGCCAACAATACATTGTATGTACAAAATTATCGATTTTTCTTTTATGCCAAAAATCAGTAGGATATTAAGTAAAGATCATGTTCCATGAAGATATTTTGTAATTTTCCTACCATAAATATATCAAAAATTTATTTTTGTGAGTGGATATGCATTGCTAAGGACTTCATTTGGACAACTTTAAAGGCGATTTTCTCAATATTTTGATTTTTGTTTTTTGCACGCTCAGATTCCAGATTTTCAAATAGTTGTATCTCGGCCAAATATTGTCCTATCCTAACAAACCATACATCAGTGGAAAGCTTATTTATTCAGCTGATGTATAAATGTCTGAAAATGGCTTTGTTGTACTGTGGGTGAGGTATTAAAACAATCTCAATTTCAAAAAATTGACCCTTATGACTGGTTTTGTGGTCACATTTATGCATCATTCATGGAGGGCTTTTTTCTGTAATGTTTTATTTGGATGTTCATCTAGCATTTTTTAAATGTTTCTACTTGTTTCAGAATGTTCATAGAACATTCAAATGTAACATTCCCATAATGTTTGATGAATGATAAAATGGAATGTTTCCTTAACATTCACATAACTAAGAAAAAACATTTTTAAAACATTCAAAAACTGGACGTTCAGAGAACATTCAGCAATAACGTTTTCATAACTTAATTGGAATGTTAGCAAAACATTCTTAGAACATATTTTTGTGCCAAACTGTTGCTATGGTTACCACCCCAGGTGAACTCAACATCTGTTCGCTGTGCCTCCTAAGTGGCGCCAAATGGAAATACCCGCTGACTAAACTCGTATCTCATAATGAAATGCTTGTATGTACAAATGCCCAATCACAGCTCATCAGTTCTGTATCCAGTGATGCTCATCTTACCCTATATTGCAGTGTGCTGCGGTCAGCACCCAGTATTTGTTAATTAAGGTCCCGCCACACAAGTGCTGGCCCGTAGCGCTCTGAATGGACACGATGTACTTGATAGAGTACGGCGTCGGGACGTATCCACCCACAATACGGCTCTGCAGCAGATCCTGACCTGTGAAACCATCTAAGAGACACGTGATTATGTTGACAGCATCTTTAATCTCAGTGATATTAGTCTAGATTTTCCTTTCACACAGCGGAGACACGTGTGCACGTGAATCTACACCTTTGTCTCGAAAGGAAAGTGTGTAACTTAAGGTTGCTAAATCTGTCATACAGTAAGTCAATACTTAACAATGCGTAGTAAACAATATGGGTTTTTTCCCGTCTAAATCTGTCAACAGAAGACTATAATTTCCTGACATGTGCGTCACGAATAGAGGCTGTGTTTGATTTGAAAGAAGCCGTTAGCGGGTGACTGGAGAGTCATCTCTGGTATATATAAATGTTGCCCTTGGGCATATAGATCACAGTGTAACAATTAGGCAGCTGTACGTGCTGCGGTTCAAGTAATCCTATACAATATTCGCAGCCGTGTGAAACACATACACGCTGGATTGAACCTATTATGTAACCTTGATTGAATGACCTTGGACCTCACGAGGATTGGCAGCAGCGTGACCTTTATCTGATTGCTTTATGAAGCTCTCAACGTGAGGAAATCCTAAACGTTAAAGCGCACAAAGCACATGAAGAGGTTATGTACGTCCATTGTTTGCTGTTTTATGTCGTGAAGTAGCGAAAAACAGTAAACAATGCTGAAGTTCAATGTTTAGGGATTTAAATTACAGCGTTTGGGGATTTAAATGTCTTTGGTATGTTTTTATAATTCAGCGCGGGTTTTTACGTTAGATTCCATCATCAGATGGATTAATTAATCTTTCACGTGCATTCTAAACTTTATAATTGCATTTTAGGGCTTTTTTGTGTTGGGAATGAAAAACGATTTGCTTTGGATTTCCTTCATTGAAGATGCAGGATGTCAGGATGAAGGGCCCATCCATCATTGAAACTAAACTTAACTTTGTCCTCATATTTCATTTCTGTAATAAATCAAAGCGCTGACAAAACCTCAGCCAGACATGTAAAAAAAAAGCTACACCGTATTAAAAGCCATCACTGGAAAGACCCATAAATATCTTTTTTATTTTGTAGCTCAGGAGATTTCACTTATATTTCTACTATAAGTATTAGCATCAATGTTGGCTCAGTAACATTTTAATAATGTACAATAAAGCTCAGAAAATAATTTTGTTTTGGATGAATTTGAGAAGAAAATCTTGAAGAAACTCATATTGAGATCTATGACTGTTTATTGCAGACTCTGAAAGTCATAAGAATAAGGAGGCTTAAGCAAAAGATTTAATTTGTTCTCCATGTGATCTTTTGTTATAGAAAGAACAATTGAGATATTAAAGATATGAGTCTAAATCATTACAATATGCTTTTATTTTTATTTCATTTTATTCCTGTGGGTTGACAATTTGAGTCTAAAACATTGCAATATGCCATCTGTTTAATTAACTTTTTTAAATTATTTTATTTTTAAATTTTATAATTGACAACTTGAGTCTAAATTATTGTATATAATATTATGTATTATAATATTTTAAATAATAAAACTTCTTTAAATAGTAAAAAGACAGACATTCCATTGGCATTTTAAAATAAAAGTTTTCATTATATTATTCACATCAAAATGAACACCAAGTCGCCCAAGTCAAAACTTCACTCACAGATCATCACTTTCTCGAGGTACAGTATACGACTGCTCCACAATGCACAGCACTCAAGCCGCTATACCATGTTAATGCACTGAAAGGATTTTGTAGGATTGAAGTCTAAATCTTTTACTTACAGCTCACCACGAGGAGCTCCAGGAGGACACACAGCAGAAGAAGCGGCAGGTTCATACTGATGGAGACGCAGCCACAGAGACGGACACAGGCACAGGTGCAGACCAGACTGAGACGAGTTTTGCTTCAGGTACTCTGATTCCACACCTGGGGAAGGATTACCTCTGCATTCTCGGGTTTCCTAGTTCCTATTTCCGTCTCCATGGTCACAATGTCGTCTGAGAACGGGAACAATATATAATTGAAGCATGCTTAACCAAACCTGTGATCTTTTGTTTTGGGTCTGATTTAGGATCCGTTCAATTGCCTACGTCACATGCTATTTGCGTCACTTCGCAGATTAAATTCTACAGTTGAAAAAACTGTCGGATTTACTGTATCTTTCATTGTTGTTTTTTGTAAACGCCTTTTTGATTTATATTACAAATGTAGGTGCGTTTAGTGGCCCCAGAACGTATCTAGACACTTTTGTCAAAATTGTGTTTTTTCGAACTAAATTCTGAGACATTTTTACAATTGCTTTTAACTGGTTATTTATTTTATTTATTTGAAATATCTTTCTATTCTTTTCTCTTGTGGTAGATGAGGTTTTGTTGAAATTGTGAGAATGATATCTGATAGGCTGAAAATTGTCAAAATCAAGTCAAAAATCAAGTGTCATCTGGTAATTTGATCATTTTTCGGGAACTAAATTCTGAGCCATTTTTGCAATTACTGTTATCTGGTTATTTTTTATTTTATTTTATATGATTTTATTTTATTTTAAATCACTTTCTATTCTTTTCTATTCAAGTTGTAGATGAGGTTTTGTTGAAATTGCGAGAATCATTTCCGATAGGCTGAAAATTGTCATAATGTCAAAAAATGCAAAACAAGTGTGATCTGATACCAAATGATAATTTGATAATTTTTCTGAACTAAATTATGAGCCATTTTAAACATGAATTAAACATAATTTAAATTATTTTAATGAAACTAATTCAATTTAATTACTCATTTTTGTGCATTATTTTAAAATGGCCTGAAAATCATTAGACTTGTATTAAATTACCATACATAATATAAAACCAGCCTCACCTTTTGTGTTAAAGAAAGAAAAATGTTACACACTGACTAAAACAAATTACAATATTTTCAATAAAATTAAAAAAAAAAAACACTACATATGGAAGTAGTTCTAAAAAGTTTCAATACTGATGTATCAAATTAACCAAATCAGACAGTATTGAGACACTCCTGAGACAACCTGATTTTATCTTCATGTTCGGTAAAGCTCCTATAATGTCAAACTTTTCCCAAGAGAGCGTCTTAAAGCGGTTCTGTAAGCGGCCAACCGTTGTTTTGATAAAACTCCCACAGTCTGAGTGGGTGTGAGTTGGAGGATTAAGGACTGAAGACAATAAGATGGTGAGAAGTGGGATGTGTTTGCAGGGAATCATTTCTGATAGGCTGAAATTTGTCAAAATGTCAAAAAATCAAGTGTGATTTGATACCAAATGATAATTTGATCATTTTTTGGAACTCAATTCTGAACCATTTTTGCAATTACGTTTAACTGTTTTGTTTTATTTTATTTTATTGTATTTTATTATTTAATTTAATTTAATTTTAAATCTCTATTTAAGTTGTAGATGAGGTTTTGTTAAAATTGCGAGATTAATTTCTGATAGGCTAAAGATTGTCAAAATGTCAAAAACAAAACAAGTGTCATCTGAAAGCAAATGATCTTTTAATCATTTTCCAGATCTAAATGTCCAGTTTTGAAGTTACTAGTCGTTTTATTTTATTTTTATTATATTTTAGTTTATTTTAGAAATTTATAGCAGTCATGGGATTATGTTTAAGGCAAGTAAAACATAATATATATAATTTTTATATATATATATATATATTTAAAATATATTTATATTATATAGTTTTACATTCTTTTAATTTTTTTCACACAATAAACATTGCAAAAAATAAATCAGTTGTGGGGCAAATTAAAATATTTACAGACCAAGTACGAATTTGAACTATTTGACCAATTGGACCAGCAGAAAAACCCCTAATAAGCGCTGTCTGCTGGGAATTGTGGGATTGGCCCATATCTGGAGCACGGATCATTAAAAATGAAGGTGCGGTGCTGAAATAGCCCTTGTCTTGTTCTCGGTGTGATCTCTTTGGCCAGTGTTAGCTAATGATCTCTTCTGAATCTGACACAGCACAATCTACGTCTCATTTATTGTTGCTCTCTCTATTTTCTCATGGCTGGTTCCCCCCGGGTGCTGACCACTGCCATTTTTACGCTTGATCTCTTGTTCTGCTCTTTTGGTGCTACCACAACAGAGTGATTAGCCCCCTTCCTCACCCTCCTCTTCATCGTGACATGATGCCTCTGGCTTCTGTGTTAGATTCACTGCTCAGAACCCTTCAGGATCCTGTCATGGTTTATTAGAGAGTTTGTGGAGCGTTCTGTTGTCAGAAGACTATTAATCGTTGGTTTAATGAATTGTCATTCATTAATATCTGACCTCTTAAATGGGATCATCCACCAATACACTTGTCATGGTAATTAGGGTGACAGTGATGTCACAGCACTGCTGTATGTGGCTCTGCTGAGATTGCCACATGGTGGGAGTGTTGGCAAATATCAACAAAATTTTATTTTATAGATTCCATTGGTGTGTTAACCATATAAAGTATCTTATAGAAGTTTGGGAGGGAATGAATTATGTGGAATAACTTTAGATGAAAAACAACTAAAGGTGATGACCTGTTTTATTTATTTTTTATTATTTTATTTTATTTTCACAATGAACCCAGACCATTTTAAAATACCACATTTAGCATTTTTAATATGAGGATAGTTTATTTGACTTATTTATACAACATTACACACTGACTAAAATTACAATATTTACTGTTAAACAAATACAGAAGTAGTTCTATTATAAACAAAGTTTCAATACTGATGTATTGGCAAGACTCAATAAAATGATTCAATCTTTTACAGATTTCACAGTTGTGTTAAACATATAATAAAATGTTATAGTCTTTTATAGCTGTTTAGGGGGGGATGTTTATTATTATTATTATTATTATTATTTTATTATTTGCAAAATGGTTCCAAACCAAAAATTCTACATAATTATGTGGAATAACTTTAGATAATATTCACTGTAATTATCAAACTACAGCGGATGACCTATTTTATTTTATTTTCAAAATGATTCAAGACCATTTTAAAATCTCACATTTAGCCGTTTTAACATTAGCATAATCTAATTAATTTTAAATAAACTAATTATATTTAATTACTCATTTTTGTGCATTATTTTAAAATGGCCTGAAAATCATTAGACTTGTATTAAATTACCATACATATTATAAAACCAGCCTCACCTTTTGTGTTAAGTAAGGAAAAATGTACAGCGTTACACACTGACTAAAACAAATTACAATATTTTCTGTAAAAAAAAAAAAAAAAAAAAACCATATGGAAGTAGTTCTAATATAAACAAAGTTTCAATACTGATGTATCAAATTAACCAAATCAGACAGTATTGAGACACTCCTGAGACGACCTGATTTTATCTTCATGTTCGGTAAAGCTCCTATAATGTCAAACTTTTCCCAAGAGAGAGTCTTAAAGCGGTTCTGTAAGCAGCCAATCATTGTTTTGATGAAACTCCCACAGTCTGAGTGGGTTTGAGTTGGAAGACTAAGGATTGAAGACAATAAGATGGTGAGAAGTTGGATGTGTTTGCAGGGAAAAGCATGTTGTCAGATAAAAAACAAACAAACAAACAAGTTAAATCATAGTCTGGGTATGTGCAACTCTTTAGATGCATATACAGATATAAATATATATCTGGGGAATAATGCGTTCATTATGTGCACATCTATCAGAATATAATGCATTTATTTAATGCCAGAAAGGAGATGATTAATTTCTTATATTAGAGTTACAATTGCTTACAGTAAATTTGAGAATGATATTTAATGTCATAAATAGCATCCACGGATCGTCTCGGGTTACAAATGTAACCTTGGTTCCCTGAGAAGGGGAACGAGACGAGACTATTCTAGAAAAATTCCTTTAAGGGAGTATGGCCAGGGATGAAAAGGGACCCTAGCCTGTCAATTTGAAGGGGGATCCAAGCGTCAACCCCTAAACCCTCCAGGGAGGCCAACTTTGTTCCATCTTAACCCAGTCATCCTACAACCTGTCTGCTTAACAGAATCTCTATACCTCATACTAGAGGCCTCCAATGAGTGGGTATTACATAAAGGCAATAACCACAGCAAATCAGATTTCTGAAACGGCTGTCCTGGGGAGCAAGACTCAACAAAATTACCCTCCAAGCGAGGGGAGTGAGACGGCTCATCCCGAACCAACTCCAGAACCTACAGAGCATAAAATCGCTCTGGGGAAGCTGAGTACTCTATGTAGAGACCCTCAAAATAGGGGAGTACTTAATATCTCTACTAAAGCAGGACTATCAGGGAGGCTCACAAGAATCCTGCAACCTGATATTACCTCGCTTGTAAGAGGTCACAGGAAGGCCTATCGTTATGACCCTCTAAACAAGTACTAAGAAAGCTCGACCGCAAGCGGAGCACTCTATATAGTTTCAAAACCTCACCTCTGGGAAGTGCTGGCCAAGCTCCGGAACCAACTATCAAGGAGGCTCCTGAAGAGCCTTACAACTTGATACCGAACAGCAGAGTTTTAGGGAGCCATTAGTTACTATAAACTAGCTCAACCTGAGGTATGTCCGTCCAGGAGGCCCTAAGTCTTGCAAAGTGCTCAGCATGACGACCCAGAAAGCGAGGGGAGTAATAATAATGTTACTAAAGCAGCCAGAATATCAAGGAGGCTACCAAGAAAGCCTACTACTCAAAGTATATGCTTGACCACACACATAGAATGGAGCTCAAAGAGCGGAGGCCTAAACAAGAACTCTATATGTCAAGAGGAGGCCTAGCCACACTGAAACCCAAAAGGACAGTAAACAGAGGAGGCTCAAAAGTCAGCCACCTCAAGCTCTAATAGCAACGATCTCAGCAGAATGACTCTCTAAGCGAGAGGATGTCTGCCTATCTGACTGACTACTGATAGAACTACCAAACTCTCAAAAGTAAACATGCCTAGAGCTCTGGGGAGCAAGGGACTCAGCAGGACGACTCTATGAACCAAGAGGAGTCCCAGCTCAACCCTAGGTCAGTAACTGAGGAGGCCATAAGAGCCTGCAACTCCAAGTATCGCCTAATAGTGCAACGCGGACCTCAGCAAAATGACTCTTCCAGTGAGAGGAGGTCCAGTGCACTAAAACTACTCATAGACAAAGTACACAGAGTCTATGTCACCCAAAAGGACATAGGGAACGGGGATCTCTGCAAAACGACACTCAAAAATGAAAGGAGACCTGACAATGCTTACATCTGATACTTGAAGAGTGGAGGCCTTAGAAGAATAATTTTTAAACTGAGAGGGTGACTACAATGTTATTTAAAACCTATAAAATAGCACTCACTTACAAGACCCAGTCAGAAGGACCACAAGGACCATCAGAAAATTGTTCTTATTCACATAAGGAACAATACAGCCTTTTTATACCTCATGGTCGTACTAGTAGTGACATCATAGGCTGTCGCCGGCCAATACAATTGCCGTATTTTAACATGCTTTAGACACCAGTTACGCTGAGGCGTTCCCCATTAGCGTCCAAGGACGCAGTGCGAGTTCCTATTCGAAAGGGAAGCATAGATATTCATTTTAAATCAAGGTATTTTATTAATCTAAAATCAAAATTAGCAGTGACTTCTCAATACCATTACCTGATAAAATCATGATTTCCTCCATAACCACATTGCTTATTAAAATATAAACATTTAATTGAACAACTGCTGCTCTTATAGCACATTTTGTATAGTTTTGATCAGCTAAACTGCCTACAAATTGCTTATTATAAAGATTCTCGATGTGACATGACGTGAATGTCTTGTCACATTATACATTATTTGATGTGTTTTGATTTCAGTTTCAAGGACTTTTAGTATGCTTATCATTGTTTCCTGTTTCCTTTGTTTCATTTTCCCGCTCTTTGTTTGTTACTATTGTTATTAAGTACTCCCACCTGTTCGTGTTTGGTTCATTATCCTTGTGTATTTAAGTCCCTCAGTTTGTTCTGTTCCTTGTCCAGTATTATTGTTTGTGCCCCTGCATGCTGTTTTGTTGATTTTCTATAGGATTGGATTACCCGAGTTTACTTTAAGAAATACTCTGCACTTTGGTCAAGCACTTGTATCTCATCTTCTTCATCAGACTTAAAAGGGATAGTTCACCAAAAAATGACAATTCTGTCATCATTTACTCACCCTCAAGTTGTTCCAAACCTATATGAGTTTCTTTTTTAACCCAACAGTTTTTGGTCCCCATTGACTTCCATAGTATTTTTTTTTTCCTCCATACTATGGAAGTCAATGGGGTCTATCAACCGTTTGGTTACCGACATTGTTCAAAATATCTTCTTTGTGTTCAGCAGAAAAAAGAAACTCATACAGGTTTGGAACAGCTTGAGGGTGAGTAAATGATGATAGAATTTACATTTTTGGGTGAACTATCCCTTTAAAATGTGACAGGTCTTTAGCTGCAAATCATTTGAAATGTCGAACAATTTCAGGCTCCGATTTTGAAAATCTCTTCCTGTTCTGGGTAATTTATTTATAAGGATTGCATACAATCAGTATGCTAAAAACAGTCACATGTAATGTCCAAGCAAAATGATGAAAAATAACTCATTCACTTTAAAACATTTCTGACCATGTAACTCAAGCTTGCGATATTTTGAAACACTTAACTGACAACACCCACAGTACTTGTATTTAACGCTGCCATTGAAATGACTGAACAGGGTGTTGTTCACAACACCAGCAAACAATAAGTGACCATAAAGAGCGTTGAATCAGATATGCATGACACTGAGGGACTTCAGCTTTGTCAGGTACTAGGTCAGTGTCTCTTATACTGTGGGATAAATGTACAATTTGTTGTTTCACAGGCCCACAAAAGCACTGGACATGGATATGGTGTCATTATAAAAGCTCTAAGAGAACAGAAATCAGCAGTTGGAGGTCATTCAAGGCTTGGAAGGTGAAGAATTATCACTGGTGAGTCTTCGGATATTTTATTACCTTTTCTGTCTCGTAATGTATGTGTAAGAGGCATTAGAGCATCTTGTAATACAGTCATCAACTTGTAAAAAAAAAAAAAAAAATAAAGTGACATGATCTTGTGATAAGATATTTGTTCTGCACTTTTGAACTGTATCAGGTTGCTATTGTACAGTTTTGAAGGATGCAAGCAGACATAAAGACTTCAGCGTTTCATTGAGAGACTCGTTTTCATTTATTACAGGCTTTCACAATATTTTTCTTGTGTTTCGGATGCTTTTTTCTTGTTAAAGCGCTGGAAGAATGGCTCAGTTATTGTGGGTATTTCTTGTGCTCGCTGTTACGGTCAGAGGTAAGCAATTCAATTCTTTGTTAAATAGCAATTATTTGACTCCATATGCCATTGTTCTACACACAATGTAGTATGCACAATTATAAGTAATGAATCTAATATGAAGAGGTTGTGTATCCATAAACAAGTCTGATCCACATTAGAAATTTCAGGATGTAGCATTCAATATGAAGTCATGATTTTTTAAAATCACATATAAATGTATATAATCATAAACAAGCTAAAATCATGGTATTTGGGGTCACTGGTTTTCTGACTGTGTAACAGAAATATCAGAATGCATTTTAACATGATCTAATCTATAAATGTTCTTCTAAAATTATGGATATATAGCAAAATGTGAATAACATTTACTCCATCTTGTTCCATATTTTGACTTCCTCTTGTTCTTTATATTGACTAGATACATTACCACAAAGGATCATTGGGGGTCAAGAGGTCGTGCCTTACTCCATCAAGTACCAGGTGTCTCTTCAGGTTGACAGGAAGCATTACTGCGGAGGAACCCTCATTCAGCCCCAGTGGGTGGTGACTGCTGCCCACTGCTGGAGACCGTACGTACTGCAACACGTCAACATGCTCGCTTCACTGATATAGATTTACTCAAAAGGTTTTAAAACAACATTTTATTTGAATTGAAATAAGTTATTTAATTAGTTAATTGTTTCATTGTATTTGGATCAACAGGGCTAGCGTGATTCAAGTGGTGCTGAGTGAGCACAATCTCATGGTAGAAGAGGGATTTGAGCAAATACATAATGTCTCCAGAGTCTACAGTCATTTTGCCTACAATCCAAAAACTTTTAACAATGACATCTTGCTCATTAAGGTAGGAAACATAATAAAAAATACTAGAAGCTACTGATACTGAAACGTTACAAATACTGACAAGAGGAATCCTGCAACAGAGATTCTTTTTTTGTTTGATAATTTCTCCAATATCCAAATTAAATGTGGAGTGATCGACTGATACCTGTATTTTTTAACGGCTTTGTATTATAATGCAATCCAATGAAGTGAGCTCTCGGGCGGGGCTATCTGTTTGTTTGCCCAGTGGCAGATGGGGAGAGTGCTTAGGGAAACTTGTTTGAAAAATGTCATTATATTTGTAATTTCTGCAAAAATTACACACCTCATTTGAAGACATCTTATTTATTTTTTCCCAGCTTAGTGCTTCAGCTCAAATTAATGCTAATGTTCAGCCGGCCCCACTGCCAACCACAGACAGTGATTTAGTTGGACCGTGCACCGTGAGCGGATGGGGAGTGACACGACTGTACAGCTTCTATCTGTCACCGATTCTGCGCGCAGTGGATGTGGAGATCATCTCCAACTGCCAATACTACTACTACTACAGAGTCAACGACAACATGATCTGTGCAGGCTCACGCTTCGGGGGGAAAGACTCCTGCCAGGTGATCAGAGTGCAGATCTCATTTCCACAACACTAGTGACAACAAATGGAATAGAGTGCAACAGTGCCAGTCCAACTTTTCATCACATAGATATTGATATAAAACTATTGATTTAAAGCTGCTGATTATGTACTGTATATAGAACCCAGATTTGCTTGTTTCGATTCTCTGATTGGTGGAGATTTCTCTGCAGAATCATGGGTAATGTAGTGTTTCACCAGGAATTCTGCTGTTAAAAATGATTATTTAAAAAATATGTTGAAATAATGCATGTTGCTGACTTCAACAGATCGATTAACAACCTCGTAACAACCTGTTTTAAAGGTTTATAAGTTATTGTAAAAAAATCAATTCCCCTATGGAAAAAATGAATGGGAGTTTTTACTTTCTGAACCCGAAGCCAAAGAGGAGCACAAAAGAAATAGTTGGTCTCTTGTTTTCTCAGTAACTTCAGCATAAATAGTGATATTGAGGAAAATAATAATATTATTATTAATAATAATTAATAACAATAAACCAACATTATTTTGGCTGTTCATTATACTATTAGTATACTATTAGATACTATTAGTTTTTTTAGTAAATATTTGTATTTTATTTGTTTTTTGTTAAATATTTAGTAATTTTGTGGGGGGTTCATTCTTAATGTCTATATAGTTTATTATTTCTTTTTTTATTTCAGTTTTAGTTATTTTGGTACATCAAGTTGAACTAAATGAAAATGTGAAAAGATGCTTTGACAACTAGCTGAAATAAAATAAGTTGTTTTTTTTATTTCAGTTAACATTTATTTTATTTCAAGCAACAAAAGTGTATTTATTTATTTGTGGTTTTAAAACCCTGATTTGATGCAATGAAAATGACACTATTTTAGCGACACTACAAGCCAGGGTTGTTCAAACCTGTTCTGAGCTCTTCCTGAATTTAGTTTGACCCCTCACACACCTGCTTTGTCACGGCAGTCGGCAGTTTCCCTAATTTATGATAGCACACAATCCCTCCCAAGGGTCCTGCCAATGGCTTTTCTGTGAAAAAGGCATTCTGGGAATAAGGGTGCGGTCAACTCAGGGAGATGTTAGATGTACTCTGATATGGCACAGCTTTTCAGGGCTTTATGTTCAAACTCTTTATGTTCAAATCAAGGTGTGACATCTGTATGAACTTACTGTAGGTACACAATAGATAATATTTATAGTTTTGCAAGTAACAAAGAAAATAACAGTAAAAATTGGCTTAAACTACAGAATAACACACAATCAATGGGATCCAGAAGTGAGACCACATTTTAATTTTTTCTGTTTAATTGGAAATAAATTTTTAGTGTTTAAAAATGTTTTAAACGATTTGCCTTGAAGAATGTGAAAACAGAAAAATTATAACGTAAAAAAGGTCAAACTAAAAATATGAATTGTATATATATATATGTATATATATATATATATATATATATATATATATTCCATTGTTATGAGGATAATGTCTATATAATAATAATAATCTGTTTGCACATGCCGCTGTCCTTCACAGGGAGATTCAGGTGGCCCTCTCATATGTGATGGGACTTTAGAAGGCATTGTTTCATGGGGAATCGGCTGTGCTCTTCCGTACTATCCTGGTGTGTACACAAAAGTCAGGAACTACAACCGCTGGATCGACTGGATCATCACTTCTGACAGCTAAAATACATGTTCAGCAGAATGTGGGAAGATTTTCCTTAAATCAGAATTAAGAAAAGGATGTAATTTAACAATAAATCCTAAGTACTGATCCATTCACATCAATCCATCCAGAATCCAGAAGTTTATAGAGTAACATGCATATTTTGGACTTTTAAAGTGAAATAATTAACTTTATTTTGTCTTTTACAGAATGTTATGGCACTTTTTCATTTATATTTCTGTTTTAAAGTAACACAACTGACTGAGTTTGTTTCTCATTTCTCTTTTGATCTAAAAGCTTTTCCTTAAATGCTTGAAGTTATGTAGGCAAATATAAGCTGTGACTATATATGAACTTCTTTACAAAACTTGTACCTCTACTTCAGTACACTTTAAAAAGCATCCCATGATGCACCTCAAGAGAAAATGTCCAGGAAGAAATCCAGCTGTCAGTAAGATTGAGGAACTGTCACAGTCATGTTTTTAAATGCATAAAGTTTACAACAAGCTCTTACTTGTGTCTTTATTGCGGTCATTTCCACATGAGTGTCTGAACTCTGGACTGAGTAAACAGGATCATTTTTACTCATCCGTCTCGTTACCATCTGTGCATTACCTCTATTAAATATTTTCTAGTATGAGAATAAATGGTTAAACCACATCAAGGTAAGTGGAAAATGTTTTATTCATTATGTTAAGCGTGTTCTGTCTAATGATTGTCAGACCGGTGCAATGCACAGTCCTGTTTGTGAAAATTCACCTATATCCCAAGGGTGAATACTGTATATAAATTATTAAGTAAATGGGAATTTTGCAAGGAACGTTGGCATTGCTTTAGCGAATTACTCCATTGTAAGAGTCAAAGAGTCATTGCATCACTAATTTCCTCCTTTAACACACACACACATTAACTTGTGACTTGAAGCCATGCAGTGCCTGTCTGTTGGAACAGAGTCTCCAGTCAGCAGCATTATGAATAGCTGGAGCCCACAAGCGCTTGTTCAGAAATCTCAGGAAGCCAGAAACCTGGCGTACTGTCCCTACAGCAAATTCAGGGTTGGAGCAGCTGTCTTAACAAGTGATGGAAGTGTGTTCACAGGTGAGGATACTCTTATTTATATATTTATATATATATATATATATTGATTGATTGAATGAATGAATGAATGAAAGCTACAAATACATATATACCATTCAAACATTTTAATGTTTTTTAGTCTCTTATGCTCACCAAGTCTGCACTTATTTGATCAAAAATACAGTGAAAACATTTATTTAAAATAATTGTAATATATACTGTAATATAAAATAATTACAATTTTCTATTGTATTATATTTTAAAGAGTAATTTATTCCTGTGATGTCAAAGCTGAGTTTTCAGTATCAGTCTTTCGCGTCACATTATCCTTCAGAAATCATTTTAATATATTGATTTACTGCTCAAGAAACATTACTATTATCAATGTTGAAAACAGTTGCAATACGATATTTTTTTTCAGGATTCTTTGATGATTAGAAAGTTCATTTATTTAAAATAGAAATCTTTTGGATGATTATAAATCTCTATACTGTCACTTTTGATCAATTTAATGCATCCTTGCTGAATAAAAGTAGTAATTTCTTTCCAGAAAAATCTTACTGACCCTAAACTCTTTAACAGTAATGTACATATTTGTTTATGCTGCAACTATATTTTCACATTTATTTCGCATATGCTAAATGGATGTCCCAAAAGGAAACCAGACAGGGAAAATGAGACATATTAATTGATATATAAATCTACAGTATATCTCTGTTTGTTCATGGTTCATCGGTATATGGTGATGTGCTGTTAACAGGCTGTAATGTAGAGAATGCATCCTACACCACTGGATTGTGTGCTGAGAGGACTGCCATCTCTAAAGCTGTGTCTGAGGGACATACAACCTTCAAAGCCATCGCAATTGCCAGGTATTTTGATATATATGTATTGGCTTTTGATATATATGTATTGGCTGAAGTATAAGTACATACTGTTGAGTATTCCTGGTATACATTATGTTTTGTGCAGTGACCTTAAAGATCGGTTTATTTCTCCATGTGGAGCCTGCAGGCAGTTCATGAGAGAGGTTAGTTCTTCTAAAAAAAATAAAATTACTGATAATTATCATTGATATTATTTACAAAGACATATAAAACGTGCAGTTACTCTGTGGCATGCAAAAACAAGTCATCAATCAGAACAGAGCCAAAACATGAGTCAACAATGACAAACTGCACATGTAGAAATATAGGAAATTTTGAGAAATTTAGGTGTGGCTACAACAACAAAAAACACAAAATTGCATTGTGAATAATGCACGGCACAAATAATTTTTCACCTTTCAATAACACTGTCAGCTAACAGACTAGTTATGTCATCTTTTTTGCAGTTTGGCTCACAGTGGGACGTTTATCTGTCAAAATCTGATGGATCTTACAAACTGATGACAGTGGAGGAGCTCCTGCCATGTTCATTTGGCCCTGATGACCTGAGGGCAAGACCGAAAAACCATTAGACTGTTGACTTTTAGAAATAAATGTGAAGTTATAAGCCATGTTACATAGCAAATGTGTAGAATAGATAGACTTATAATGTATTGAATGGATGTGTTGTTCTATTATTTTGTAATGAAAACATACAGTAAATGTGTAAACTAATAAATAATAACCCTATTCTGAACTGTTGTGTGGTTAATAATTGACTCACTGCGTCAAACTTTTTTGGTAGTTTTATTTTAAAATACCTGCCACTTCGACTTTTATTGTGAAATACATGCCTTTTGACTTTTATTTTGAATTGGTACATAAACACTGTCTTTGAGTAATAATGTAGGGAGAAGTAAAAGGGGCCCAATTGTTTTTCTGTCATCGTGAAATTAAGTTCTTTATTTGACTCAAAATTTCAAAGCCGCAGACCTCCTTGCTTGGCCGGTACCGCTTCTTCTGAAGCGTCTCTCAACAGGATGGATGTAAACAGTGTCGCAGAATGACACAAAACAAAAGATATTGTTGAATAAAGTTGTTATTTTTGTTTTGTTTTTGCGCACAAAAAGTATTCTCATCGCTTCATAAAATTAAGGTTGAACCACTGTAGTCACGTCGACCATTTTAACAATGTCTTTAGTACCTTTCTGGACCTTGCAAAGGTCCAGAAAGATCTCCAAAGCAGATCTCCAGGGGTCGCTTTGTGACAATTACATTCACTGGAATTATCAAACTACTGATGACCTATTTTATTTTTATTTATTTTTTTATTTTATTTTATTTTTACAATTTCAGGCCATTTTAAAATTCCACATTTATCATTTTTAATATGAGCATAATTTATTTAAAATTAATTTTAATTACTCATTTTTGCTGTTTTAAAATGGACTGAAAATCATTTGACTTGTATTAAATTACCATACATAAATTTTGTGTTAAAGAAGGATAAATGTACAGCATTACACACTGACTAAAACAAATAACAATATTTACTGTAAAAAAACCAAAAACACTACATATGGACGTAGTTCTAAACAAAAATTCAATACTGATGTATCAAAAAACAACTCCACAAACAGCATTATAGCTTCACATATTACTAACCAGGTTGACTTTATTTCTGTCATTCATCTACAGAAGTTCTTATTAAAAATTAACAGAAGTTTAACGCTCATGTTTGTTTCATTTGAAGTCACCATAATGGCGATCAGTGTTTCCATTTGTTGGGCTCTTAACTCTTATAATATGTTTGTTTTTTTCTGGCTGCTGTGACAATGTGTTTGTCAAACACATTTGCAGTAGCAAAGAAAGCTGAAGTGAGATCAGCTGATGATTTTTAGCTATTGATGGTTTCATAATCATTGTGAAATAACCTGAACCACTGATGTCATTTGAATGTAATAATTGTGTTGTGCCAATAATATTTTTGCATTACTAACCCTGCAACATGAGATCACACTGTATTGTAAAATTGAAATTAGAAGATTGAAGATAAAAAATATAAAATAAAAAAAACTACAATGACAAACACAGAGTATGAATCTCAACAATGGTGACAACAAAATATTCAGACAATCAGATCAACTCTGGACATCACAAAAAGCTACTAAAAGAACAAAAACCACCGCAAAAAGCAAATAGTTAGAATTAAAGAGCATAATATGACAATTCAGCTGCATACTTTATTCATGCTGTGATTCAGTTTTGTTCTGTTGTACCCAGCATGCATTGTGGCATGACACTTTTGATTGTCACCTTTGTTAAGATTCATGTGCTGATTCTTGATGTCTTTTGTGTGTCATCTTTGAATATATATTTTTTTAATCTTCTGATCAGTTTTGTTTCATTATAAGATTTCAATAATGGTCAGTTTTGTTTCGTTACAAGATTTTAATGACGGTTTCATTTCGCTATGAGATTTCAATAATGGTCAGTTTTGTTTCGTTACAAGATTTTAATGACGGTCGGTTTTCAGTGTCAGTCGGTTTAATTTGGTTACAAGATTTGAATGACAGTTCATTTTTTTCGTTACGAGATTTTAATGATGATCAGCTTTGTTCCATTGAGATTTCAGTGACGGTCGGTTTTGTTTTCGTTACGAGATTTCAATGACAGTCGCTTTTCATTGTCAGTCAAATTTTCAGTTCAGTTACGAGATCGCAATACGGTATGTTTCGTTATTTTACAAGATTTTAATGACAGTTTTGTTTCATTCTAAGATTTCAACGACAGTCGATTTTGTTCCTTTATGAGATTTAAATAATGGCAGTTTTTTCCATTACAAGATTTCAATGCTACTTGGTTTTGTTTCTTAGCGAGATTTTAATGCCAGTTGTTTTTTTTCCATTACAAGATTTCATTGATGGTCAGTTTTGTTCGGTTACGAGATCTCAATGACGGTCGGTTTTGTTTCATTACGAGATTTCAATGACAGTCGGTTTTGTTATGTTACAAGATTTCGATGACGGTCGGTTTTATTCGTTTACGAGATTTCAATGACGGTCGGTTTTATTCGTTTACAAGATTTCAAAGGCAGTTAGTTTTGTTCCTTTTCGAGACTTTAATGACAGTCAATGTTGTTCCTTTACGAGATTTAAATAATGACCTTTTTTTTCGATTACGAGATTTCAATACCGTAATTGTTCTGTTACGAGATCTCAATGATGGTTGGTTTTGTTTGGTTACGAGATCTCAATGACTGTTGGTTTTCAGTGTCAGTCAGTTCGATTTGTTCCTTTGTTCTTTTATGAGATTTTAAAGACAGTGAGTATTGTTTCATTACGAGATTTCTATGATGGTCGGTTTTGTTGTTCATCTCAGTGATGGTCTGTTTTGTTCTTTTACGGAATTTCGAAGATAGTCATTTTTTTTCGTTAGAAGATTTCAATGACGGTCAGTTTTATTTGGTTACGAGATTTCAATGACATCTGTTTTGTTCCTTTACGAGATTTCTATGACAGTTGGTTTTGTTCAGTTATGAGATCTCAATGATGGTCGATTTGGTTCGGTTACGAAATCTGAATGACTGTCGGTTTTCAGTGTCAGTCGGTTTTGTTCTGTTATGAGATTTAAAAGACAGTCGGTTTTGTTCCTTTGTTCTTTTACGAGATTTTAAAGACAGTCAGTATCGTTTCATTACGAGATTTCAATGATGGACGGTTTTGTTACATTATGAGATTTCGATGACGGTTGTTTTTTTTTCTGTTACGAGATTTCTATGATGGTCGGTTTTGTTCGGTTACGAGATCTCAATGATGGTCGGTTTTGTTCAATTGCAAGATCTCAATGATGGTCAGTTTTGTTCGGGTACGAGATTTTAATGACGTCTGTTATGTTTCTTTATGAGATCTCAGTGACGATCGGTTTTCATCTATTACGAGATTTCAAATGCAGTCAGTTTTTTTCTTTTGCCAGATTTCAATGACAGTCGATTATGTTCCTTTATGAGATTTAAATAATGGACGTTTTTTTTTTCCATTACGAGATTTTAATACCACTCGGTTTTGTTCCCTATAACAAGATTTTAATGACGTTCAGCTTTGTTCCTTAACAAGACTTTTTGTTCCTTTGTTTTTTTTACAAGATTTCATTACAAGATTTCCATGATGGTCAGTTATGTTCAATTGCGAGATCTCAATGACGGTTAGTTTTGTTCTTTTACAAGATTTCAAAGACAGTCGGTTTTGTTTTGTTACGAGATTTCAGTGTTAGTCGGTTTTCTTCCATTACAAGATTTCAATGACAGTCAATTTTAATTTGTTACGAGATTTCAATGACGTCTGTTGTGTTCCTTTACGAGATTTCAATGCCACTTGGTTTAGTTTCCTAACGAGATTTTAATAACGGCTTTGTTTCTCAACAAGATTTTAATGCCAGTTAGTTTTGTTCTGTTATGAGATTTCAATGATGGTCGATTTTGTTCGGTTCAAGATCTCAATGATGGTCGGTTTTCAGTGTCAGTCGGTTTTGTTCTTTGTTCCTTTGTTCTTTTACGAGATTTTAAAGACAGTCGGTTTTGTTTCGTTACGAGATTTCAATGATGGTCGGTTTTGTTACGTTACTAGATTTCAATGATGTCTGTTTTGTTCCTTTACGAGATCTCAGTGACGGTCAGTTTTGTTCGGTTACGAGATTTCAATGACTATCAGTTTTCAATGACAGTCGGTTTTCTTCTGTTTCATTACAAGATCTCAATGACAGTCGGTTTTGTTCCTTTACGAGATTTAAATAATGGCTGTTTTTTTTCCATTACGAGATTTTAGTACCACTCGGTTTTGTTCCCTAATGAGATTTTGATGACGGTCGGCTTTGTTCCTTAACGAGATTTTAATGACAGTTGGTTTTGTTACGTTACGAGATTTCAGTGACGGCTGGTTTTATTCGGTTATGAGATTTCAGTGATGGCTGGTTTTGTTCGGTTACGAGATCTCAATGACGGTCAGTTTTGTTCCTTTTCTGAGATTTCAATGAAAGTCGATTTTCATTGTCAGACGGTTTTGTTCAGTTACGAGATTTTTCAATGACGGTCGGTTTTATTCGGTTACGAGATTTCCAAAACAAAGGCGTAGCTTGATGATGCCTTGATTTCACGGAATCATGGGATGTGTTGTCTTCATGTCTACAGCCAGTTGAAAAGAATCGGGACGGGACTCGGGCAGAAATCATGTACATGGACGAGATTATTAACGTTACTGTAGTATGAAGCAGAACAGGACTGAGTGCTGTGAGAGCAGAAATGAGGCCGCTGGAGTGATTGATAATGAGAGACGAGCATGACACACACAGCAGCGGAACTTTTATTATGCCGCAGTCCTGCTTCCGCTTCTTCCGGTCATTCGTATCCGGTCACACGTATACACTCGTGCAACGGAAGTGATGACGCACATCCAAGTCCACGAGACGGAGGGAAGTTAGCGAGTGAAGGGTGTAAAAATTTGGAGTGGAACGCAGCCCCTGAGTTAAACGCATGCAACACGACTATGAAAAGCCATGATCAATGGAGTTCCGATATTATGATTCACCATGGCAAAACGGTAAGTTATTGAACTAATATTCTTTTTTTTTTATGGTATCCCACATGCAAAAAAGTAAATAATAAAATAATAATAATAATTTTAGTGTTTTTTTTTTTCTTTTCATTTTGCAAATTATCTGCCAATGGGGTTAGAAAAATAAGGAAGTGGCTATTTACACTAAGTGGAAATAGCATATTTTCTTAGTGATGCATGCTATTTACAGTAAGTGCAAATACCTGTAGATACTAAAAAATAGAAAATAGTGATATATTATAAAAGTAGCAGTTCTTTGCAATAAGTGTAAATAGAAGGCTAATTAGATATACTTTATACTGGCAGATACATACTATTTGCACCTCAGTATTGCTGTACATTAACAGGATGCAATAACAGTGTAAATGATTGTATTTCTTAAAATTATAAATACTTTTATTATTATTAAACACTCGTTAGGCACTTTCACTTTTAGAACATTTTCTTCATTTTTGTTGAAAATAAATTACTTTCTGATGTGATATGTGATGGAAAGGGGGAGAAAAGCGAGCTCGGCAAAAGGCGGGCTCGAACCTGGGTCTATAAACGTCATAGGGTAGTGTCTTACACGCAACCGCCTACACCACTGAAGAGGTTGAGTCACAAATGACGTTTTTAATCTTTTGTGGCATCGGTGGGCGGAGTTAGTGTAAATTTGCATTTAGTAATAGACACTCCGAATAATCTTGTTTTCCGTTTGCATTAAGATTATTTTTATAACCACGCTGGCAGATAATTTTACTTAAGTAAAATGCACAGGAAACAAGACTAAATATCTTATATATTTTTTTATATAGAAAATCCATCTTGATTTAAGAATTTTAAGATATTTGTACTTTAAATAAGACAAAAATACCCAGTAAGAAAAGCATTTTTTGCAGCGTGAATGAATGAAGTATTTAAACATCGGTTGCTTGACTCTGAGTATACGTTTTCTAATAAAAGAAAACCATTATTTTAAATTGTAATGATATTTCACAATATTAGCTACTGTTTTTCTGTATTTTTGATCAAATAAATGTAGGCTTGATGAGCATATGAGACTTCTTTCAAAACCATTAAAAATAGTAATGCTTCCATGTAGTTGTAAGAACTAAATAAAGTATATACTTTGTGATGTGAAACTAACTAACTAAGGGGTTATTTTTGCCCCAGGGTTACACCCCTTATTTTCTGGGGTTTATTTTAACCCTTTATTCAGTACAGCTTATTGCGACTGTACCGGGGCGTTAGGACCCACTCAGGCCACAGGTTGATCAGACCTGTTGGCCTCTCTAACACCTCTTCCCCGCAGCTACCCAGTCTCCCAGGAGGTCTCCCATCCAGATAGAAACCAGGCTCAACCCTGCTTAGCTTCAGTGGGTGTGCAGGTGAAAGCTTCAGGTTGACCGCTGCAGGCCAGGGTTTCTCATGCATCTTTCCAACCATAGACCCTCTTACCTAGCAAAAATATATGGGAATATCCTGCAAAATATAATGTGATATATTACATACATTTCCGTATATGCGAAACTAGTGCTTGTATTTTTCAATGTACTGCTAATACAGTGGCGCCTGCAGCCGTTCGGCTGTACGCACTGTGCGTACCACGAGAGGGCGCTAAATAACGCCGTTTTTATTTTTTACATATATTTTTTAATTGTTTATTAAAATCTATCTGCGTACACTCATGACATATTAAAAAGCAAGAGAGAATGAGAATAAATAAAGGTGTGCGTTTGTGTGTTGTAAAGTCAAATGTGTGTAGGCTATGTGCGTGCATGGGTGGGCGTTTTTCTCTCAGCTAAATTTGTTTGGTTAAAAAAAAAAATATTTTCATAGTTCAGTAAGACCTCAAACTTGCTATTACTGTAGTGTCGATCAAAGTCGGACAAATTTTCTAATCAGAATGCATTGCTTTTGTCAGGCGGCAGCCGATCTTTGTGGCGCTGCACAGTCGAACAAGCCTTGTGGCACCATGATCAAAGGCTAAATGAATCTACAATGGACACGTGGTACATGTGGGAGCTTTCAGAAAACGCCCAGCTTACAAGCTGTAATTACGAGCTCTGCGAGGACGTGAACGCTTTTTACAAGCCAGAATCTTATAGTTACAGTAATTACGATATGGCGTGAACGTACCTTAAACATGAGGGCGTAGTAACGGGAAAAAAGGAGGTGGGATGAGAGGAGCACATGGCCAACACAAACAAAGACAGAGCCATGTGCTCAAGCACAAGACAAACAAGGAAACATTAATCAAAGACAAAACTGACAAGACTGTTAGGGCAGGATATATGCTTTGCACATACCGCTGGGAGATTCAGGTGGCCCTCTCATTTGTGATGGGATTTTAGAAGGCATTGTTTCATGGGGAATCGGCCGTGCTCCTCCGTACTATCCTTGTGTTTGCACAAAAGTCAGGAACTACAACCGCTGGATCGACTGGATCATCACCTCTGACAGCTAAAATACATGTGGGAAGACTTTCCTTACATCAGAATTAAGAAAAGGATGTAATTTAACAATAAATCCTAAGTACTGATCCATTCACATCAATCCATCCAGAATCCAGAAGTTTATAGAGTTTTTTTTTTTTAAAGTGAAACACTTAAATTAACTTTATTTTGTCTTTTACAGAATGTTATGGCACTTTTTCATTTATATTTCTGTTTTAAAGTAACACAACTGACTGAGTTTGTTTCTCATTTCTCTTTTGATCTAAAAGCTTTGCCTTAAATGCTTGAAGTTATGTAGGCAAATATAAGCTGTGACTATGAACTTCTTTACAAAACTTGTATTCAGTACACTTTAAAAAGCATCCCATGATGCACCTCAAGAGAAAATGTCCAGGAAGAAATCCAGCTGTCAGTAAGATTGATGGAACTGTCACAGTCATGTTTTTAAATGCATAAAGTTTACAACAAGCTCTTACTTGTGTCTTTATTGCGGTCATTTCCACATGAGTGTCTGAACTCTGGACTGAGTAAACAGGATCATTTTTACTCATCCGTCTCGTTACCATCTGTGCATTACCTCATATTTTCTAGTATGAGAATAAATGCTTATTATGTTAAGCGTGCTCTGTCTAATGGTGCAATGGTGCAGAATTACTCCACATTCATTGCATTACTAATTTCCTCCTTTAACACACACACACACACACACACACACACACATTAACTTGTGACTTGAAGCCATGCAGTGCCTGTCTGTTGGAACAGAGTCTCCAGTCAGCAGCATTATGAATAGCTGGAGCCCACAAGCGCTTGTTCAGAAATCTCAGGAAGCCAGAAACCTGGCGTACTGTCCCTACAGCAAATTCAGGGTTGGAGCAGCTGTCTTAACAAGTGATGGAAGTGTGTTCACAGGTGAGGATACTCTTATTTATATATTTATATTGATTGATTGAATGAATGAATGAATGAATGAATGAAAGCTACAAATACATATATACCATTCAAACATTTTAATGTTTTTTAGTCTCTTATGCTCACCAAGTCTGCACTTATTTGATCAAAAATACAGTGAAAACATTTATTTAAAATAATTGTAATATATACTGTAATATAAAATAATTACAATTTTCTATTGTATTATATTTTAAAGAGTAATTTATTCCTGTGATGTCAAAGCTGAGTTTTCAGTATCAGTCTTTCGCGTCACATTATCCTTCAGAAATCATTTTAATATATTGATTTACTGCTCAAGAAACATTACTATTATCAATGTTGAAAACAGTTGCAATACGATATTTTTTTTCAGGATTCTTTGATGATTAGAAAGTTCATTTATTTAAAATAGAAATCTTTTGGATGATTATAAATCTCTATACTGTCACTTTTGATCAATTTAATGCATCCTTGCTGAATAAAAGTATTAATTTATTTCAAGAAAAATCTTACTGACCCCAAACTCTTGAACAGTAGTGTATATTTTGTTTATGCTGCAACTATATTTACACATTAAAAAAAATATATATATACATTTATTTTGCAAATGCTAAATGGATGGCCCAAAAGGAAACCAGACAGGCAATATGAGACATATGAATTTATATATAAATCTACAGTATATCTCTGTTTGTTCATGGTTCATCGGTATATGGTGATGTGCTGTTAACAGGCTGTAATGTAGAGAATGCATCCTACACCACTGGATTGTGTGCTGAGAGGACTGCCATCTCTAAAGCTGTGTCTGAGGGACATACAACCTTCAAAGCCATCGCAATTGCCAGGTATTTTGATATATATGTATTGGCTGAAGTATAAGTACATACTGTTGAGTAACATTCCTGGTATACATTATGTTTTGTGCAGTGACCTTAAAGATCGGTTTATTTCTCCATGTGGAGCCTGCAGGCAGTTCATGAGAGAGGTTAGTTCTTCTAAAAAAAATAAAATTACTGATAATTATCATTGATATTATTTACAAAGACATATAAAACGTGCAGTTACTCTGTGGCATGCAAAAACAAGTCATCAATCAGAACAGAGCCAAAACATGAGTCAACAATGACAAACTGCACATGTAGAAATATAGGAAATTTTGAGAAATTTAGGTGTGGCTACAACAACAAAAAACACAAAATTGCATTGTGAATAATGCACGGCACAAATAATTTTTCACCTTTCAATAACACTGTCAGCTAACAGACTAGTTATGTCATCTTTTTTGCAGTTTGGCTCACAGTGGGACGTTTATCTGTCAAAATCTGATGGATCTTACAAACTGATGACAGTGGAGGAGCTCCTGCCATGTTCATTTGGCCCTGATGACCTGAGGGCAAGACCGAAAAACCATTAGACTGTTGACTTTTAGAAATAAAGCTGAAATTTTTTAGTTATGTTACAAAGCAAATGTGTAGAATAGATAGATTTATGATGTATTGAATGGATGTGTTGTTCTATTATTTCGCAATGAAAACATACAGTAAATGTGTAAACTAATAAATAATAACCCTATTCTGAACTGTTGTGTGGTTAATAATTGACTCACCCCGTGAAGCTTTTTTGGTACTTTTATTTTAAAATACCTGCCACGTACACTTTTATTGTGAAATACGTGCCTTTTGACTTTTATTTTGAAAATTAGCCGCCGACCAATCAGCGTTACATAAACATTGTCCTTGAGTTATAATGTAGGGAGAAGTAAAAGGGGCTCAATTGTTTTTCTGTCAACGCGAAATTTAGTTATTAATTTGGCTCAAAATGTCAGTCAAACATGCTCTCAGTCGGGGGTTGGAGCTGGGGAGGTCAGTTTTCCAGCTGGGTCTCTTCAAACCAGCCGGCCGTGTGGCAGCGAAGTTCCGCGGTGAGCGGCTGCGTGTGTCCCGGCCGACCCGCACCGTCCAGCCGCAGACCTTCTTGCCTGGCCGGTACCGCTTCTTCCGCCTGTCTCTCAGCGGGCTGGCCGCCCAGCTCCAGTCCGGCGCTTTCAGGAGAGTGATTGGGGGTGGTTCACCCAGGAACAGGGCTGTTTTCCTGGCTTTTGGGGTGGGTTTAGGGCTGATTGAACAGCAGCAGGAGGAGGACAGGACAAGCGTTGCTCTGTGTCAGGAGATACAGGTGACATTAAGAACACAAAAATGATTAGTAGTATATCAAATGATGATGATGACAATAATAATTGAGCATTCCTGTAGCTCAAACAGTCGAACATGGTCATGGGATGGGTCTGATTCGCAGGATTGCATGAAATGATGAAAAAAAAAAAAAAAGTATTCTTTGCATGCATGCGTGTGTGTGTGTGTGTGTGTGTTATTATATTATACGCATTACATTTGTTATATTTAATAAATTACTTACATATAATAAATATAATTGTAAAATAAGTAAGTAAACAGGTTATTAAACAAAAACAGGTTATTAGTTAAAGTAATCTACTGACAAATTGCATTTGTTCCCCTTTTGTAAGTCACTTTGGATAATTGTATGCCATTGTATATGTACTTCTAATATTCATTTAACCTAGTCACTTTTGCGATTAAATTAGTCTTAACCACAAGTACATATGCAAATGGTATGCAGAAAATACTATAAATATGCAAATTACTTCTGTAATCCATTATGATTTGTCTGCAAGTGCATGCGTTACTTAGGAATACAACTTCTCCATTCATATTTATTTAAACAAATTCATGATAAATTGTCCTGCTACAAAAACATAGAAAATGTCTCGACTGCAATTACATGTGTATTTGCATGCTTATTTGAATATTTTTCACAATGTTCTTCAATATAGTCCGTATTCAGAAAGAAGAAGTTCCAGAGCCCTCTGAAGCCCTTTACATCAGGCTACAAGTTGGAGGACTATGTCATTGGGAAACAGATCGGGAAAGGTTGTAATGCAGCCGTGTATGAGGCAGCGGCTCCGTTCGCGTTCCCTGCGGAGAAAGAAACAGATGATGACAATAAGAAAGCAGGACCACTTAGATTCCCTACTACACCCAGCTTTCCTTTAGCTATGAAAATGATGTGGAACATTGGGGTGAGAAGTTACAGCATTTTAGCATTTTGTGTAGAATGCATATACATACAGCATTCCAGAATACATCAACAGCTTTTTGTAATGACATACTGAACATTTGATATCGTCCTGTAGGCTGGTTCATCAAGTGATGCCATCCTTCGCTCTATGTCTATGGAGTTGGTTCCTGCCTGCCCACAGGCCTTAACAAAAGAGCAAGGAGAGATTGCTTTGGATGGGTGAGTTCATATGTGTGTGTAGCAGGACAACATGGTCTTAAAATACACTGATTCATTGCCAGTGGCTTTGCTATTTTTACAGGCACTTTGGAATAGTGCCTAAACGGCTGACCGCTCATCCCAACGTGATCACAGTGTACCGGGCCTTCACTGCGGAGGTGCCGCTGCTGCCTGGAGCTCAGGAGGAGTACCCCGATGTCCTGCCTGCCCGACTCAATCCACTGGGTTTGGGCAGTAATCGAACACTGTTCCTGGTCATGAAGAAGTGAGGAAGCACTCTGCTAATAAAATAAAAATAAATAAATCAATAAGTGAAGTAATAATAATTAATTATAATAGCAATAATTATGATTTTATTTATTTATTATTAAATATATTTATTTTAAAGAAATAATAAATACATAGAATAAAAATAATAAACAATTGATGATAATAAAACAATAATGATTAATAAAAATAATAAGTACTATATTATCATAAAAATATTGTTATAAAAATTATAATAAATAAATAAAACAATAAATAACAATGATAGTAGTAATAATTATTATGTTTATATATTAGAAAATTATAAAAATAACAAATAAAATAAATAAAACATGATAATTGATAATAATTAAACAGTAATATTAATATTAATAATAGTTATATTTAATTTAATAAAAATATATATAATACAAATATTAAATAAATGAAATTAAAATAATAATGATAGTAGTAATAATTATTATAAAATATTTATTATAAAATAATAATACATTAATAATAAAATAATTTTAAATAAATAAAGCCATAATAATAATTGATATTAATCATATGTATTTATTATAAAATTATATAAAATAGAATAAAAAATAATACAATAATAGAAATTATTATTACTAATATATTTTTTATAAAGCATGCATTATTAAAATAATAATAAATTAAATAATAACTATTATTTATAATATTTATTTATTTTAAAATGTTATATATATATATATATATATATATACAGTCAAACCAAAAATTATTCAGACATTTTTGATAGATTTTTACTAGTGGGTGCAGGACACTATAGTTCATGTATGTAAGTGAGGATAGCAAAATACAGTAAACTGTGACATATTATACCCAAAAATTCTTCATACAGTGGACTACCAGTAAAATTGATAAAAATTTGGAACCAAAAATTATTCAGACACTTTGACCTGACCATGTTTTGCTTAAGTGTTATCTGACATAAATAAGATTAATTTTTTCTGACACAGTTTAACTCTAAGTTCTTGTTATATTTTATTACCATGTTTTTTAAACTATAGTGAATAAACTGTGATAATGAATAAAATGTTCAAGTTGTCTGAATAAATTTTGGTTTGACTGGATACATGTTTTTTTTTTTTGTTTTTTTTTTTTTGTGGCATTTAAACATAGGTCCACATGTTTTTTGTTTTTTTTTTAGAACATGTGGACCTATGTTTAAATGCCACAAAAAAGAAAACAAAAAACATGCATCCAGTTTTGTCATATTGGATATGAACAGGCCTTTAGACTCATTTTCTGATGAATAATGTTTTTCATGACAAATCATGGTTGATGTGCCTGTGCTGTAGTTACCCATGCACTCTGCGGCAGTACCTGGAGGTGTGCGTACCAAACCAGATGCAGGCCTCTCTCATGTTGCTGCAGCTGCTGGAAGGGGTGGACCACCTGTGCAGACAGGGCATCGCTCACAGAGACCTCAAATCGGACAATGTGCTCCTGGAATTTGACAGCAGTAAGAGCCCCAAGATGTTGCAGACAGTTTTTTATACTAACCTTGCAGCATTATGTAAAAGCTTCAATCATGCTCTAATGTGTTTTTATTCTGAAGCCGGGTGTCCCAGACTGGTGATCACTGACTTTGGGTGCTGTCTGGCAGAGGATTTGGGCCTCAAACTGCCCTTCAACAGCTGGTGGGTCAACAGAGGGGGAAACTCCTGTCTGATGGCACCTGAGGTGAGAAACTTCCCAATGTCCCAAATATCAGATGAGAGGTCTGAACTTATTTACCCAGCGCATTTTTTTTATTTTGGTCGTGCATGCGCACCTGCACTTATGTGCACCCCTGATTATATATTACTCAAATGAAGTATATTTATGCTAACTTTACTTGATGTTCTAGGTGGCCACAGCAGTCCCAGGTCCAGGGGTGACGATTGATTACAGTAATGCAGATGCTTGGGCCGTAGGGGCGATTGCCTATGAGCTCTTCGCTCAGCCAAACCCCTTCTACAGCTCACAGGGGCTGGAAAGCCGCAGTTACCAGGAAAGACAACTCCCTCCATTTCCTGCTGCTGTACCTGCTGATGTACAGCTAGTAGCGAAGCTCCTGCTACGCAGAAACGCTCGCAAGGTATATAATAATTTCTGCAATCAGTTATTTGACTTTATAAGTGTTGGTCATAAAATGGTTCTGTAAAATCTAGTTTGAAATTTACCCATATTGAAACTCAACACTTCAGACTTGACTGAGAAGATAAACCTGTTCATTAACTGTTTTCTTTGACACATTTATTTAATAATTTCTCTGCTCATTTCCAGCGCCCTAGTGCACGAGTGGCCGCTAACATACTTCACATCAGCCTGTGGGGCAAGCGTGTCCTGGCCAGCTTGGATCGGGCAAGAATGGATAAAATGGTCGACTGGCTGCTGTGTCAGTCTGCTGTGGTGCTCCTGCAGGGTCGTGGGCCCGGCGGAAGCTCCGTGGAAGCTGAACTCCAGAGATCCTTCCTCGCCAACATAGACCTGGAGGACCTCCGAACCGCAGTCAGCTTCCTCATGTATGGACAGGAGCAATGGCAGTCTCTGCTCATGCACTAGTGTGTGTGTGTGTGTGTGTGTGTGTGTGTGTGTTTACTGTAGAAACAAGCACAGCTCATTACGAAGTGAGTTATTTTTTCAAGCTGTTCCTTTGATTTCTTTCTGTAGACTGTGAAAGCAATTTAATTTGTATGTCTATCACTGACATATTTTGAAATTATGACAATTTATGCATTTGCACTTTTCACTATATATAATACTTTATGCAGTTTAGAACACTTCAGAATAACCATATCAGCTTAATAACCACTTTAACAGGAGATATTCAGTTCAAACCAGGTCCAAACTCCTGCATAATTAATAATGCATTATTATACACAGTATACAGAATATTGCTTAAGAAAAATGATGCAAATAATGCAGAATAAATTTAAAAAGTTGATGCATTTCTGACAGGATATTCAATGTGAATTTGGTTTTATCCTTGATGACTGATGCATCATGAAACATTGGTGTTGTTTACCAGAATTGAGTTGATTGGAGAGGTTGAAAACGATTGGTATTTGTGACGTCATTTGAAAAGGCAGTTCAGAGGTGGAGCAAGTTATTATGTTTTGATAAGTTCACTATGATATTCTTTGTAACGACATGTTCAGATGAATTGTACAATTAGACCAGGAAATGTAAAGAAAGTGACTTTTGAATGCAGGTTGACTTCAGTGTATAGCCTGGAAAGGAGTCAAAAACAATAAAGAATTTGAATAGTATTGAAATATGTACTCTTGTCTTTTGCAGTGTGGTAATAAAATGTGGTGATTTGGTTATATTTGATGGGGTTTAACACACATACACTGCATGTGAACATACACTGCAGTATATTATTGTAATATTTGCATTACTTTTGGATATATATTATCTGACAGGATATTCAGTGTTATTCAAATGGCAAATGCGCAGTGCTGGGTAGATTACTTACAAATTGTAGTCTGTTACTGATTCCAAATTACATGACAAAAATTGTAGTTAGTAACGTAATCCATTACATTACACATTTAAGGTAAAAAAAAAAAAGGAAAATATATTCCATTCTTTGTTTTCAGCAACATGAAGTGCATTAAATATTACATTACGTCAGGGTTTCCGAGACTGGGGTTCGTGATGGAACTGCAGGGGTTTGTGCAGTTTAATGAAAAACTAATAATTACATAATAAAAATGTAAAATTAAAATAAATAATATTTTAAAAATGTATTTGAAAGACAAAAACCTTCCAAAGACAGCAAAGCATGGTTAAATGACTTGCTGAGTGATAATTCAAATAATTAATGTGTTAGTCAGGAGTTGATTTGATATGCAATGTTGCAATGCTAAGAAAACACTCCTTAAAAGTGAAATGGTTTCTGTAAATCCAATGGTCAAATGCTTTCTGGCCTCCCCATTTTCCATGTAATTATAGCCACATGACTAGTGGTGTGTCTGTGTGTGCAATTCCACAAAACTAGAAGACTTTCTAAACGTATGTAAGCATTAAGGTACAAGAGGCTGTGCTCCGTTTCGAGTCGTGCCTAACAACGCCCTTCAGCCATGACAGCACTAGCCTCGAGTACCTTATTGCTTTTATAAAACGGTTACCACACAATACAAATATTAAAGCCAAAAATATGTATCAATGCAACTTTCATGAAGTAAACTTTCACTAAAGCATTCCTTCCGCCGGAAAAAATAGTCCCTGACCGTGAACAGCAACAGAAGTTACATTTTCATGCCATTAGATGGCGGCAAAGACTGTCTTTATGAGTGTGTCAGTCAGTAGCGAAGACTTTTACATTGAAAAGACTGAACTGTTGTGAACACGGAACAAGACGCAACTGATAAATGCTTTGACTTGCGCTGTCAGTCACGGGAAAACCCCTTAACTGTTAAAAGGACAAGATAATACATCGGACATTTAAACAGATTTTTTTATTATGAACATAGGACTGACCTGAAGAAAAATGCTAAATCTGAATGCAGGTAATAAACTCGCTCACTCAATCTTTTTCTCACAATACTCTTCTACATAATACAGTAAGCTTCAATGAACAATATCAATTGAGAACATACAATTTACGTTGCTAAGAGTAGGTGCTAAGGGTGTTGTGTAGTGATACACAGAACCGTTGGGTGAAGCGGTCATAGCCGTGTTTTATCGTGAATAAAACAGCTATTGACCAATCAGAATCAAGGACAGGAACTAACCGTTTTATAAATAAGCGATATGCTTTTTTTAGAAAGGAAAATTTAAAACATGAAAAAGAATTAGGGAGAATCAATAAATTATGGTTTACTGCCATTGTGTGAATAATATGTAATCATGTAATCAATAAAGAAGCAGCTGTAGTCTGATTATGAGTATTTTAAAATGTAATGTAAATCTAATTACAAGTACTTAATTTTTGGATTACATGTAATCAGTTACTACCCAGCACTGCAAATGCATTGCCCAAGAAGCATGGGAATATTGCTTCAGTCCTCATAGGAATGAAGTATGCATAGGCTACTACATACCGCATTCCTAGTAGGAGTAGTATATAATTGCGACAACACACAGAGCCCAGCCCCGTATCAACCCAGGGGCTAAAGTTCATTCTGAATCCCCTGAGCTAATTGGCAGATAAAACTTTGCCTTAAAATCGGACCAGTAAGCTCAACTGTTTGCACAGCTGAGTTGTTGCATTGGATTTTTCGCCAGTTTCTGCAGGAGTTCGTTTCATGCGACGCTAAACATGTTTTCTTCAATCAAAATTGCTAATAAAACTCGAGTAGTCTTCGGTGGATCTCAAGTTTTTAAAACGTGTGCTTCTCAGAGAGTCGTGAAATGGGGAACCGTTGACGGGAATCAGACCAGTGTGTCTGGCACACGGCGAATGTCCGGGAAAGGTTTCAATGTCCCACCGAGCGCGGAGTTTGTGGCGAGAGTCAGCGGAATCGCGACTATGTTCAAACTGCCGTTTCAGAAAACAGCGGACGGACTGGACGCGGCGTTTGTCGGTGTTCCTATCGACACCGGAACATCAAACCGACCCGGTGCAAGGTAATACTGTACATTAATATATGATCCACAGTCATGAGTGTCGCCAAAATCCATGTTGTGTAATTGTATATTATCACAAACTGGTCAAAAGTTTGGAAACATTAATATTTTTAATGTTTTTGAAAGAAGTCTCTTATGTTCATCAAATCTATATTAAAATAGAAAAACATTATTTTAAATTGTAATAATATTTCACAATATTACTGTTTTTTTTTTTTTTTTTGCTTATGTGATCAAAAAACAAAAAACAAAACAGTAATATTGTTAAATATTATTACAATTTAAAATAATGTTTTTCTATTTTAATATACTTTAAATTATAATTTATTTCTGTGATGCAAAGCTGAATTTCATTCCTCCAGTCTTCAGTGTCACATGATCCTTCAGAAATTATTCTAATATGCTGCTTAATATTTTTTTGGAGCTTGATACTTTTTTCAGGATTCATCGATGAATATAAAGTTAAAAAGAACAGCATTTAATCCAAATAGAAATCTTTTATATATAATCCTGTAAAAGTATTGATTAAATATATTTATATAATAATTACAAATGTAATTTCCAATCAAGCTGTAAAATGCAGAGCATGTGAAAAATTAATTTAAAGTATTTTAAACATAAAATGCTAGCTATGAAATTAAGTTATTTTATTCCAAAAATGTTTAAAATAGCCTTTTCACCATAGAATGACATTAAACATAATAAATCATTTGTAATGTAGTAGAAATGTTCATTATTTTCCATTTTTACAAAAATAAATCGTTGAGCCTCTTTTACTCTGTACAGGTTTGGTCCGAGGCACATCAGGGCAGAATCTTCTAGCATAAGGGCATACAGTGGCTGGACAAGAGCGGCCCCGTACGAATCAATACGAGTGGCAGATATCGGTGACATTAATGTCAACCTTTTTGACCTGAAGGACACATGCAAAAAAATACGTGAGGCTTACCGTGAAATTGTGGCCACGGGCTGCATCCCACTAACACTGGGTGAGAGAACAGTTTCAATATGCAGGAATACACAGATCAGTTTTGAATCTACTCTAAATATGTTACTTTTCCTTTTCAACTTGTCTTGGATTTCCAGGAGGTGATCATACAATTGCATACCCGATTCTTCAAGCAGTTGCTGAGAGGTTGGTGCACACTCAACAGGCCTTCCTCCAAGTTTGCAATACTAACGTACATGTATTCTGAAAGACTGCTATTTCTGCTGTTCAGACATGGTCCAGTGGGCCTAATACATGTGGATGCCCATGCAGACACTAGTGACATGATTCTGGGTGAGAAGATTGGCCACGGGACCCCTTTCAGACGCTGTGTGGATGAGGGGCTCCTGGACTGCAAGAGGGTCGTCCAGATCGGGCTTAGAGGGTCGAGTTATACTCCAGATAATTATGAGTGGAGCCGAGCACAGGTATCAGGCTTTTATATGTATATACACATAATTTTATCTATCTATCTATCTATCTATCTATCTATCTATCTCTCTCTCTCTCTCTCTCTCTCTATATATATATATATATATATATAATTTTACTTCATTATTTTTAAATTATTATTGTATTAATTTATTATATTGATATATTATATATACAAATATTATTATATATTAATATGATATATATTTATACTATATATATATATAAAATATACACACAATTATTATTTTATATTTTATATATTAATATTTATTTTTTCTTTATTATTTTTAATTTATTATTATTGTGTTCATTTATTATATTTGTATATTAATATATAAAATAATAATTGTGTATATATAATATATATATATATATATATATAATTTTACTTTATTATTTTTAAATTATTATTATTATTGTATTAATTTATTATATTGATATATTATATATACAATTATTATATATTAATATGATATATTTATACTATATATATATATATACACACACACACACATAAACACACACAATTATTATTTTATATATTAATATTTATTTCTTTATTATTTTTAATTTATTATTGTATTAATTTATTATATTGATATATAATATATGTACAATTATTATTATTTTATATATTAATATATGTGTGTGTGTGTATATATTTATATATATATATTTATATTTTTATTTTATTTTATTATGTTTAAATTATTATTGTATTAATTTATTATATTAATATATTATACAATTATTATTATATATTATTATATATTAATATTTATACTGTATGTATGTATGTATGTGTGTGTGTGTATATATATATATATATATATACACACACACACAATTATTATTATTTTAATATATATATCATAATATATATAATATTAAATTAATTTATTATTAGGCATTATTATTGTTTTAAGTAATATTATATATTAATATATAGTTTTATATATATATATATATATATATAATTTTATTCATATAAAATGTTAAATTTATTATTAGTTATTATTGTATTGTTTTATACATATATAATTGATGCATATTTTGTGTATAATTATTCTAATTTTATTTATTAATTCATTTATTATTATATTAAAATATTTTTTAAAATATACGCATATTATTTTTAACTCCTCTCAATCTAGAAAGATCTAGAGGGTTATCTAGGATGGACAGTGCATATTTTATCATGTGTATATATTTTATTTATTAATTTAAATGTGTTTTGATTTAATTTTTTTTTTTTTGCTCTTTCCAGGGTTTCCGTGTAGTCGAGGCTGTGGAGTGCTGGCACAAATCTCTTGTCCCTCTCATGGAGGAGGTTCGCTCACAGATGGGAACCGGACCTGTCTATCTCAGCTTTGACATAGACAGTCTGGACCCTGCATTCGCTCCCGGGACAGGAACGCCCGAGATCGCGGGTCTCACACCCATTCAGGTATGTTTTGCCTGTCCAGGTTGACCAGAGATCCTCAATCCTGCTCCTGGAGATCTGCAACTCTAATCAAACTCCCTTGAACCAGCTAAAGAAGGTCTTTGGGTTTACTTTTTGATAATCATATTTCTACAAGTACGCATACAAATATGACTAAACAATTTTTCAACATACTGCACTATAAATTAGGACATCCTAACCCTAATCTGACAGTACTGGTAATGTGTGATTGGGATGTAGCCAGGATCCCATGCTCAGGTTTGAGCAGTTCATAGACTTTGCACATCAAAGTTTAATATTAACCGTAGGTTACTGTAGGTTTGCTTGAAGAATAATGTATCTTGAAATTTGCTTTCAGGGTCTGGAAATCATCCGAGGTTGTCGAGGCCTTAATCTTGTCGGTTGTGATTTAGTTGAGGTTTCTCCACCTTATGACACCACAGGTACTGTATTACATTGAGTAAATAAGACATTTAAGGTGAAAGACTTCATTAATGCAGAATGTTTAATCTAATTCTGGGAATGTTTTTCATAGGAAACACTGCTTTGACTGGTGCCAACCTCCTTTTTGAGATGATGTGTGTCCTTCCGAAAGTCAAATACTATTGATTGCTTTATTTTTCTAAGATGAAATGTCCCAGGTAATTGCAGTGACTTATAAAATGTACATGATTTATGTACAAAATCAGTATTAATATTATTTTCAGTAACAGAAACCTTTATTTGGAGTAGCAAACAGTGACAGTTTATGATAACAACCCTTCATATTTATGAATTGTGTGGGGAAATTAAATAAAAAAATTTTTTTCACAAAATTATGGAAATAAAACTTTTCATATTTATTTGATATAGTTTTAAAACCATTTTTAATGTATTAATAAATAAAATTGATTATATAATAACATGATACAGTATTAATATTTTACACCACATACATGAAATATATTTAGACATACAGAGTTAATAAGCCATGAAAATTTGGCATGATATAATGCTGACTATCTTAAATTTAAGATATTTACTAGCGCATCGCAAAACATAATATAATAAAACGCTAATATAGAACATTGGCACGAATACCGCATTATTAATTATAAAGTATAATGAATGTTCATTGAACACCATATGAATAAAGAAATATTATTCATCACTCAGAATGCGTCAGTAATGGAAGACTTCATACAGGAGTGGATTGAACTCACCCACACCTTTCTGTGCACATGATGCTAATCAAAAATACATTAACCACTAAATCCTGCTAACAAAATGAAACATCCCAACATAAAGGAGACAAACAACCTTTCACAGCAAACATAAAATGCATAGTACAGAACACTTCAGATCAAGTATGTATTATTATTTCTTCTCTACGTATTGTTGAGAATATGTTTTGCATGCCACAGCACATCTTTAATGAAAGAACGCAACTGGAAACTCTACAGAACTCTGGCACTATTAGTCAATCTTAAGGCTTCACCTGCTCATTTGTTAGCTGCACTATATAGCTGTATGTGACTTGTAAAGGCCAATAAAGAGCTTTACTTGCACTATCTGGTTAGAACATCTCAAATCTTTCTTATATTTTTAGAGACACAAACCCATATGATATCTTAACATACACATTTAATATAATCATGTAACTATTTACACCTTGTGACTGAAACACGGTTCATATTTTACAGGTATTGCTGTAAAGTCATGCCAGTTTGTGTTAAAAGTTTCAAAATAAAAGACTAAAATCTTTAAAAGCCATATTGTAGTCACAATTGTTTACAAAGAAAAAAATGTAATGTTAAAATTATCAAAAATGTTTAAAATGGCACTGTTTTTAAAGAGAAATTATAAATTAAAGTAGCCCAAGTATTTTATTTTATTTTAATTTTATTTGATTTGGCCTAAAATTATTTTTTGGTAAGGAATTGCAAGTGAAACATTTTATAACAAAAAACAAACAAATGTGTAACACTTTAAGGTTAAAGTTAGTTAATGCAATTAGTTAATGCATTAGGCTAACATATTTTTATCAATTTTCAAATGATAAAAATGTTAGTATATGTGCTGTAGAAATGTACTTTATCCATGTAATAATACTTTATCCATTCAATAAATGCTGTAAAAGTATTGTCCGTTGTTATTTAATTTAATTTACTGCATTAACTAAAGTTAATGTATAAAACCTTACTGTAAAGTGTTAGCAAAAAAGTTACTTTCTTGATCAAGGGGGTTAAATTAAAAGGGAAAGTGTCTCTTAATATTGTAAAACATAAAAATTCACAGCATTGTCACGAGTAAACATAGTTATGACTAAAAAGTCTACAGTGATCATGTTTGTTATGCTACACTTTGTTAGCTTTTTTAAACTAGCAGCATGTCGCAATGTTGTTCGTGGAACTGAAATGTCAAAAATTGAAAGCTAGGCTAGCTGTATCAATATTTTGGCTCGCAACCAACAGCCTTTGAAATAAATACCGAAGACCCAAACTGACTGTAAAGACCTCCAATAATATTTCCAAGAAGTCAGTAACAGCATCAGTGTCGATTCAAGTTAGGGTGACCAGACGTCCCGTTTTTCCCGGGACAGTCCCGTATTTCAGCTCCATATTTAGTGTCCCGACTTATTAAGAAAAAAAATAATGTTTTGTCCCGTATTTCATCTTTCCTAAAATTTCTTTACGACTGGGTAATCATAGAATGAGTAGTAGAAGTGGTCACGCGAGAACAGGCCAATCAATTCGTCGTAGAACAAAATTGCCATCCAATCACAATTCGTTATTGATTAACTTGCCGTTAGTGAAGGCTGGACAGGCGGAATCGCGCTGAATGACACACACCAGATGCGCTCTCTCTCTCGCGCGCGCTCTCTTTCCTTGCGCGCGATCAGTTCTCCTTGCGTCTAAATGGTCAAATGCACATCGTTTTTAAAATTGTCCATCGTGTGGAGTATCTCATGTAAATACAGTCGGTTATAACTAATGGCTTAAGTGGAGGTAAACAGGTGGGTGAAAATCGGATATGTGTCAGTATATTACGTCCATGAATTCGGTCTTAAAGGGACAGTAGCCTAATTAAATATTTGTCTGTCATTTAATGTTAATCAAACAACAAAAGATGTTAAATATATACGTATACATGGTAATTAAACCTACTGTATCTGAAAAACAAGTTTATTTAATTTGTATGTCTATCGTATTTGTCGTATTGTTTGTAAATTTCTTATATCATGGTCATATTACCCACCCCTTGCTCACCCGTCCCGTATTCCACCATGTGAAATCTGGTCACCCTAATTCAAGTACTTCAATCAAATACAAAGTTCTGTCATGAAACTCTAGATGGCGCATGCTGATTGGTCCTTAACTCAATCTGCTTGCAATCACATCATTCTCTATAGGGCACAGCTGATTGGTTCCTGCTGTATCAGTAGCCAATGAGCTCACATGCTCATTCAAATACTGGTTAGCATTTTCTGTAGCAGTTGTAGCGCGCTTTCAGAAACCCTCCCCCTTCCTCAGCTCCACCTAAATAGATCTGCTATGGGTAATTCATGTATGCTATATTGTACAGTACTACAGCAGCGGCATGTCTTGCTCACAGCAGCGTGTCGTGTATGTATTGGCAGTAGCAAGTCCCTACTTGCTCTCCAGCAGCAGCAGCGTAGCATATCAATTCTGCCAAGACCAAATATATCAACACTGTCATATCCATTACCATGCCAAACACTCCGAGAGTTGTCATGACAGAATTTCCTTTCCTCCACACAGCTAAACTTAAGTAACTTCTGCAAAGTCTTGTGTATAATCGTCTCGCGTTCTGAGCAGCATTAAGTCTGGTTTCGCTGAGGCCTTCGGTGCTTCTACTCCAGCTGGGTTATTAGTTCTAGCAAAAGCATGCTAGCTTCCATGAGGCTTTATTTATTGACAGTGATCTTGTCCAGACCGGGCCAGGCTGGGACATAGTACCGGGGCAGAGTCCCTTCCATCAGTCGCTCCATCCAGAGCCCGAGTCGATCCAGTTTGTGGTGGATCTGAAGCGTTGTGGATCGAGAGCGGGTCATGCCCTTCCTGGACCGGGAACCTCCTCCTTCCTCCTCCGGCTTGCTGTCCAAGTCTTCACCTGTGTAGACTGGCTTGAAAAGACACAGGTATTTCTTATGGCCATTGAGGGCTAGAACGTAGCCCGTGTAGTCTACTTTGCGGCCGCCCACCTCGTCCTCGTCCGTGTCGATCTGCATGGCGTCCTGGGCATACTCCAGCACAGCAGTCATCCATTCACTGTGTTTATCCACATTTAGGAAGGAGAAGTGTAGCGTCAAACTCCTGCGAGGAAGAGGAAACATTGAGTTCTTAAACCAATTATGCTTAATAAGCTGATAACGTGTGTGGTCATGTAAATGAGTTAAATGAGTTTATTGGCTTAAAAATTAACTAATCGACACAACTAGATTTTTGCCCATTACCCCGATTTCGCACGGCATGTAAACACCTTAACCTGCATTCTGTCGGCTTACTGAAGTGCGCATGTGTGATATATGACAGGAAAGCTTCCTTATACGGCAGATTTACTTGCATCCAGCCATAGTGAGTGTTCTGCGGTAGGTGAGGGGAAATGTATCACAAATTACACATTTTTTCTAGACCCAAGAAATGTAGAAAAAAAAAAAAGTTCTCATCTTGTGCAGCCAAAGGACAAGTGGTACATTTGTAGAAACTTCAAATATTTGAGGAGAATGAGTCTGTGCAAGTTTCCCGCTGACATTTTGAAATACTCTGGGACACGCACTCGCACAGAAACGTGTTGTCAGCGCTGCTCTGATGATTTTATCAGTAAAATAGTTTAGCAACTTAAAAGCTACATGACATTTCTCACTGGTGAGGTAATAACAGCACTGTTCTTGAAGCAGATAAACTTAGTTTCGCTATTAGTAGAGATGAACACTTTATTAGTGCTGCCGAACACTGTTGTGAGACACAGACTCAGGTAATTCACACACGCTTAATCACTCTCTCTCTCTCTCTCGCTCTCTCTCGCTCTAATAACTGCATTAGTCTGCTATCAATGGCTCAAGCCTCCGTTATTAGCTCTAAAATGAAGTTTTGTAATTAGCAACGGAGGCGAGGGATGAGATGCGTAAGAAATGTCCTACACACGAGCATTTTGAGGACCTGACAAATGTGTTGAAATACAACATCTGAACAATGTCTTCTTGAGGTGTGGTAACCGTAGTATAAACAGAATAATTGACTCTGGTCCGTTGAATTATTAGAAAATTATTAGAAATTCCACTCCACTTCAATGATAAACGTGCTCATTCTATATATCTTTTTTTAGACAATGTAACTGCAAAGTACAGCATGTAATGAGGGCTCACCCAGTGAATGAATAAACTTCCTTGGCAAACTTGCTGAGCAGGATGTTCTTCGTGGCATCTGTGAGTACCAGAACTACATTGATGTGACCCGGCCTCAGCTTCACCAGGTTACTGGTGTATGTGATGTCGGTTAACTCCGTCACCTCCACAAAGTTTTTCTTTGGTGGACGACTGCTGGAAAATGAAATGAGTACATAAAATAGATTAGGGAAGCGTTGATATAAAACCTCTGGCCTATAAGCAGATAATTATGTTTGTGTTATGAGCGTTATTAAAATTCTATACTTATTTTAGTATACCATTATTATTTTTTATTAATTCAGACAAAATATAATGAATATATTGTTTTAAATGCTATATTGCTGTAATGGCTGATATTAAAATTGCATACTACTTTTACTATGGAATCATTTTTTTAGTTATTTATTTAGATAAAATAAAATTTTAGGCATCACGACAGAGCATAGAGTATAGTATGAAAAATGGATATGTTAAAATCTGCTAAAGATTACAATTTACAGTGGTATTAAATATCAATAATAATTATATAAATAAATTATAATCATATACATATTATTAATTAATTAATCTAAATGTAAAAATAAGGGAAATTAGCATGCATAATTAAATATCCAAAATTGACCAATATTGATACTAAAATCTTTAATATCATCCAATAAACAATATGATAATTATACGTTGTGCGTTATTAAAATAGATTAAGCTATGTGGAATATTTGAAATAATTTATTCAAACATAATATACAAAAAAAACCTGGAAGTGTTGGAGGTGTTTGGTGAACCATTCTCTGTCTTAGCGGTCTCGTTTGATTTCACTTTGGGCTGTTTTTCCTCACTTGAGTCACTGAAAATGAAAACAGCGATGTTGAATGTCTCTGCATTTCCAGTCTAAAGACACATCAGAAATACGAAAGCAATAAATCTCACCTAAACGCTTGAATAACTACAGTGCCAAATAAAATAAAAAGTGCAGAGAATAACAAAGACATAAGGGGCATCATCTCACGCCTGCAAAAGAAAGAAAATTAACTTTGTATAGAACATTAAATATCCAAATATTAAAAATATTACTGAAATATTCCACCTTAGCAACTGTTGTAATCTGCCTCTAAGGGGATATTTCGTAAAGCTTGCCTGAGTTAGCAATCTTAACCAAAGGGGGCTTAGCGAACGGTCAAACTGCATTTTATTCTCTTACCAGTTATTGTGAAGAAGATCATCAATAATTTCAGACAAGTAGTCATATGCCGTGTAAATCCATCTTATTAAAAACATCTGAAAATAAATAAATGTACAAAATGTAAACTATTTTAGGACACTTTACCGATCCAGCAAATTCAGAACACTATTTGGACATGGTTCACAATCTAGATCTCTACTGAAACATGCATATAGGTCAGTGCTAATTTCTCAATTAAAGACGCTCCATAAAAAAAAGTAAACCCTGAGAGACTCACAGAGGCGAACTCATTGTTGAGCTCTGGCAGAATGGCGTCGTAGTTGAGGATGGAGGGATCCTTCTGCAGTCTTTCGAGTTCCTCCAGGAGCTTATGTTTGTCCTCCTTACTGCCGTTCCATCCTCCCAAGACTGGCTTATACAGGATCTTACCAGCTTCATTACGCCTCTCAAGAATCACCACCTGCTCAATACACACAATAGTATAAGCTGCTGATTTCAGTGGTCAGTGGCCAATTGTGGATTTTGCCAATATTGATAACTTCGATGGGAAAACAGGATTTTTCTCCATATAGTGGACTTCAACAGGGTTCACAACAGGGTCTCTAACCATAAATGCTCATCTTGCACTGATCTGCGATGCGCCACGCATTATGTAATCACGTTGGAAAGGTCACGCGTGACGTAGGCGGAAGTACCGCGGTAGGGTGAAAAACTCCATCTCATTTTCTCCTCCAACTTCGAAATCGTCCGACATCGTTGTTTTACCCTTTTTTGAAAAAGGCAGTTTCACTTAGTCTTTGCACGTTCGCTTTGTAAACACTGCGTCGGTACTTCCGCCTACGTCACGCGTGACCTTTCCAACGTGAATATGTAATGCGTGAAGTCGTGGACGTGCATCGCAGAGCTAGTGCAAGATGAGCATTTGTGGTTAAAAGGTATATATATTTTTTTTTTTTATTTTAGAAAATGACTGATTGTTTCTCTAGATAAGACCCTTATTCCTCGTCTGGGATCGTGTAGAGCCCTTTGAAGCTGCAATGAAACTGACATTTGGGCCTTCAACCCGTTGGTCCCCTAGTAGTCTAGTATATGGAGAAAAATCCTGCAATGTTTTCCTCAAAAACCTTAATTTCTTTTTGACTGAAGAAAGAAAGACATGAACATCTTGGATGACATGGGGGTGAGTAAATTATCAGGAAATTTTAATTCTGAAGTGAACTAATCCTTTAACTCTTTCCCAGCCATTGACGGAATTTTCCGTCTTTTATAACACAACGCTTCCCAGCCATTGACGGAATTTTCCGTCTTTTATAACACAACGCTTCCCAGCCACTGACTGAATTTTCAGGCTTTCAGTGTTTTGACTGTTATACGGTAGGGGGCACTATAACGCATCTTCTGAAAGAGTACAGAATCTCCAGATCAAAAAACATGCAAAAAAAGGAGCTGAAACAAGCGATAAAATCACTGCTTATGTTTTCTCAGCTTTTTGTTGAAAATGTTGCTTTTTTTTAATTAAATTAACCAAATTCAAGTGTTGATGAAAAAAGAATACATGAAGCTAGAATAAAACTTTTTGTTGTTGTTTAAAAGCATTTTGATATATTGCATGTTCAGATATTCATACAACAAAATATTCTGGGGGCCATGAAATTTTTGTGAAGATTTTCAAAAAACATTGGTGGTGACTGGCAACTTTTTAAAAAAAAGAGTTAATGATGACTTAATCCTGTCCAAATGAAACATTTCAAATAGCAAATAAAATTTGTCACGGTACATACAAAATGAACCAAACCAATCTGAACGGAAACAAGAGAAACTTTAGCAATCTTCTAAACAATTGCAACATAATGATTAATTTGATTAAATTTATTGTTCCAATCTCTGTCGGCAAAAATTGAGGCAAAAAGCAACAATTAACATTGATTAATCTGTAAAGATAACATATCGGTCAACCTAATCCAAACTGTGTGGAGAAGATAAGGTCTACCTGTGGTGGTGTGCTGTCTTTGTTCTTTAGAAGAGCATCACATAGAGGCTGCTGTCGCCTCTCGTAGACGTAAGCAAACCGCAATACATCATTAGTGTTTGCAGAGGCTAGTGAAAGGAACGCTTCATTTCCTGTGGCGAAGGACTCTTCCTCACCAGTGATGAGTAGAACGCAATATCTGTGGAAAAGACATCGCAGACCTTTGGAAAAGACATGTTGCATGAGATCAACTACTCATTTTTACACACCCATCTTACTTCCTGCGTCGATGGAACTGTTTAACTGGGCAAAGCTCATCAAATAGCTTCTGGTTTACCAGACGAGGGGCCAGTAGGAACCTGTTGTTGGAGATGAACTCATCTATTATCTGCTTCCTCATCCCTTTAGCCTGAGAGAGAGAAGATAGTCAATTGAAAGTCAGAGGTAAACACATTTATATCTTCTCAAACATTTCATATGACTACCATTTTCTAAGCAAGGCATCGTTTGTTGGTCCTGGAACAACATGTCTTGTCAAGCACGCATATTAAAGCTAATATTAACCATTAAGAGCATCTAAAATTGGAGGGAAGTGAGATGTTACTGAAGCCCCAAATTGATTGGTTGATACAAGTGTTGTATCAGGATCAGCAATTTTGTTGATCCAGGACCTACAACCTTCTAGGAACAGGATCCAGGATAGTTAAAACCATCAACTATACGCATTGATTTTTGCCAGTAACAGACTTTATCCAATCAAAGGTCTACCTGTATAATGTCTGCAGGTTTCTCCACGTCTTCTTTGAAGACAAGCATAGTTGGCGCATAAGTGTTTATGTTGAATTTTCTGAGCAGGTCAGCGGTCTCAGAAAGACCTTGATCCACATATCCAAACTGCATGTAATCCTTATAGGCAAATGCTGTTAGCTATTGGAAAGTAATGGAAATGATCAGTCATTGAGGTACTGGAAGGTGTATTGGTAATTCTTGAGGTTATTAACCAACTCTACCTTGTAAAGCAGAGGAACCGAAGGCACTTGGTCAAACAGAAGAACATGTGGCTTGTTCAGCTCATGCCAGCTCTTCAGAAACTCTTGGTTGTTCTTGTCTGTAACCTGCAGACACCCATGAATGAGACATTTGAGACTAGAAGAAGATATAAATGCAGAAATTGGTGAATGATGATGATGATCACTAACCTTTTCAACTAGTCTCTGTGGCAGCAAATCCTCTACGAACTGCATCAGGTGGCCCTTAACAACAGCGTAATGAAAGAAAGCCACTTTTCCATTGACAACACCAAGAATGGACGGAGTCTGATGTGCGCCCAGGTGATTAGATAAACGCCGCTCATAACCAACATCGACCACACCAATTCCAATCCCTAGAAATGAGAAAAAACTTCTTACCTGGAGGAAGTCAACATAAACTCATTTCAACTCTAGTTGACATGTAAGCATTTCTAGAAAATTGCAAATCTCTCACCCAGAGTTTCCAATTCCTGCACTGTTTCTTTCCAGACTGGCTCTATATGGATGCAGCTAAAGCACCAGTCTGAGGTGATCTTGATCAAGTAAGGTCTCTTGAAGCTGTCAGGCACAACTTCATTGACATACTGGTTGAAGTGCAATGTGTACTTGCTGTCAGCAAAGTCCCGGCCACCCTTATTGTTGAAGGGAAAGTGGAAGAAAGTCTCATCAAAGTAGAAGTTGTCATGAAAGTGGCGGAAACCGTAATGGCCACGACCATACGGATGAGAGTTGTCTGTTTGTCCATATCGATCGTAGCTGGCTCTCTTCTCCTCATTTGTTAAGATCTATGGAGTAACATGAAGTTAACATCAGCATTACTTCTGACAACATGTAATCTGTTTAGAGTCTATATGAGCTGCAGTACCTCATAAGACTTTGTAATCTTGATGAACATGTCTTCTGTGTCAGGATTTTTGTTTTTATCAGGATGCCTGACGGTAGAAAGATGACCATGGTGTACCGTTCTTATTTAGACATCATTAAATGACTGTACAAGTATTACAATCTACAAAAAAAACAGCACTCTCACCATTCTTTGGCCAGGCGTTTATACACTTTCTTGATTTCTGCTTGGCTTGCGCTTCTGGTGACTCCAAGAACCTTATATGGATCAAACTCTGCAGCGCTTTCCACCACAGCATCCATCAGGAGCACGTAGATCATCATCACAGAGAGCAATACCACCACCATCCTCATCATGACCATGTGTTCTGCTGCCCGGAGACTATCACAATAATGACATAATGGAGGTTATTATGGAGGAAATACTGAAGTATGAGATATTAAATAATAAATAGGTATTTAATTTAATTAATAAATGTAAAATTAAGACAAATGCAAAAAATATAAATGAAGGAATTAAATATATCCATTGTTATTCTTAACTAAAATTAGGACAATCATTTTTGGTATTTTAAATAAAGCTGAAATAAAATAAAATATAAATATTATGAAAAACTTAAATTAAAAATGTTGCCGTAATTGACTAACTAACTGAAATAAGTTTAATTTGAAGTAGTAAAACTACTAAAATAAAAACAAGTCAAATAGAAATACTTAAAATTAATAATTACAACAAATTAAAAAGTAAACTAAAATTAAAATAGGCCTATCTAATTCACTATATATATATAAATAATATTCATATAACACTGAATATACCTATAAATAAAAAAATCATGGTTACTTATGAGTATATACTTATACTTTTTAATTTCATGTTTGGTCTTCAGTGTGTTATGATCGAACTGCATTCGTCTGCCACATCCCAAATAAACACAAACAAATAACATGCGTATTAAAATCAAATATGTCCATACTGAAAGCTGTCATGCAATATACAGAAGTTTCTAATGGATGTCAGTGAGACGTGCTATAGTCTCGTTTAGACTATTACAGAAAACGCGACATAACGTAAAGCGCATTCAATGACAGGAGAAAATAAACATTAAAACGCGCTCTGAGGGCAATAATAAAGACATGCAGTTATAACGCCATCTGACGAATGTGTAGCATCCTTAGCTAGCCTGTTAGCCAGCCTAGCTCATGCTTTTATAACGAATATGACATCAAAACGAGAGGAGACTATGAAAACATGAATGGATTATGAATATACCGCTACGAATGGTGAGAGGAGGTTATCTATCCATCTGAGTGACGCGTTCATAAACCATGAGACATGCGCATTAATATTAGCAGAGATTCACAGCGGCACAAACGCATCCTCTCTCTCTCTCTCTCTCTCTCTCTCTCTCTCAATTCAAAATTGCTTTATTGGCATGACTGTAAATGATACAATATTGCCAAAGCTTGGAATACATATATACATAAAACAATAATAAAAACATCAAAATAATAGAAGAAAATATTATCAAATATTATAACATAACTTAAATTTAAATTAAGTGTAACAAATTAGAAGATGTCTAAACATTTGATACCACAGTGTTGGGGGTCCAAACCTCACTTCCATACATTCTCTCTCTCTCTCTCAGACATTTAACATGGTATTAGGATTTTGCCATTACAAAAACACACTGGTGGTAACAGATGCAAAGGTCCAAGTTTCTTTCAAAATCGTGGACCCAACAGCTAAACAGACTGGACACATACTGTAGGTCTAGATTAAAATTTTAATACAGAGACTCCAAACTCCTGTTAGCAATGTAACTCATCAAAACTTAAATATTAATAAGTTAAAACAAAGAAGAGATGTAAGGTCATACATTATTCCTGTTCAACTGTGTATTTAAAAGTTAAAACAATAAATTGGACAAGTGCTGCTATTCAAGTCTTTCGTCTATTCATCTGTTTGTAGGACCAACTTCTGTCTGACAGACTTGCAGCCTTTAACTGAAAAGATTTTCTCTTCTTCAGGGAAGAAGGGCATTTCTTTGGCCACTTTATTTGCCAGATCATCATCTCGGTTCATCTTCAGATGGACCATCTCAGCCAGGACACACTGACGCACATGCTTCAGCTCCAGAGGTAGGAAAGGAATATAATGATCAACCAGATGATGATCAATGATACTGGAGTGCAGAAACCCACCTGTAGACATACACAATAAAAATTAAAGGAGGCAAACAACAATTGAAATAGCTGTAGGCTAAATACCATTGGCACCTCAGTGTATTGGGGCGTTTCTCAGAGAATCTGTAGCAAGAGACCATTCAACATCACTATTTTACCGGTACTATATAGTAAGTCAAAAGTAGCCTACCGGTACTTAAATTGGTACTAATTCAATAGAAAAATGTTTAAATGATATAATGATACCAGTCTTTCTGCAGTACAGTTCAAATCGGTACACATGTAGGCTACTGCCTGACTAACTTTTTCAAAAAAAACAAAAAAACAAAAACGTCATCATATCACTATTAATGAGATTCCAATTTACAATCTCAGCTAAAACTAATACTAGCCAAACTAATATAACATTCAAACATTAAAGACAAGTAAACAGTCAATAGTAAAATAAAAAAGAATAAAAAAAAATTACAAGCAATAACACAAATAAATACAAGAGAACAAAGATACAAATTAAACAATTTTAAAAACTGTATTACTGTATGAAGTAAATATACACAGATACTATTAAAGCTACAGAAGTTATTTAGTTGAGCAGTGAGTGATTATCTTTTGTTGTTTGATTAACATTATTGAAACAGAAGGTATATGAGGCTGCTGTCACTTTACAACCTAATGCCTAAGTCAGTCTTTTTTTCCTCAGAACTGGACTTTATAACTCACCATTGCGAGTTTATATTTCACAATTCTAAGAAAAGAAGTCAGAATTGCGAGTTTATATCTAGCAATTGTGAGAAAAAAAGTCAGAATGGCGAGTTAATATCTCACAATTGTTGGTTTATAACTCGCAATTCTGACATTATAACTCGCAACTCTGACTTTATTTATCGCAATTGTATATATCTCGCAATTCTGACATTATAACTCGCAATTGCGAGTTTATATCTGGCAATTCTGACTTCTCGCAATTGTGAGAAAAAAGTCAGAATTGTCAGCATTGCCGCAATTACCTTTTTATTTTTTATTTAGTGGCGGAAACAAGCTTCCATAGATACTTGTCAAAACAGGCATTTTGACATAATTTTGTGTGCATTTGCTCAAGAAGATGCGAAAGATAACTCAATTCGGTACTCGCGTGCTGTTTGAGAGCTGCTTTCAATCTATCACAGCGCGCCAGTACCGCACTGATTTCTCTTTCACAGCATCTCACGCTTGAATGGCTTAAAATCACTCGAAAGTTTAAATTGACAAGACTTAAAAACACGTGAAAATTATAAACTTTCTTGAGGAAGCACCACTGGCCTGATCATTCAGATATGTGATTACATTTTTAGGGGGGCTGAGACGACAGATAGGGGGACTGAAGCCTTCCTAAAAAGGGCCTAGAACTGCCTCTGGTGTATTACATTGTAAAACAGTATGTAATAACAACATATTCAGTCAAGTGTATATGATTATATTTATTAAACTCATAAATGGATGCTGCCTTATTGGAACCTTACTTGTCCATATCCCTGAGCCCACCCCTACACACTAAACCCTAACCATATTGAACCTGCTGATCAGTAAAGATGTCCTCGAAAGTTCAGGAAGGGAGCCACAGTTATATATTGTTTTATACGTTTATATATGGATTATGTTTTGAAAGGCTACATTTTTCTTCATTTAAAATACATTCACAAAATACAATCTTCTATCACTTGTTTCTGCTTCTTCTTCACCTGTGTTTTGATCTGGAGATTCTGTACTCTTGCGTAAAGAAGATGCATAATAGCGCCCCCGACCGTATAACAGTGAAAATATGGATATACAGAAAATTCGGTCAGTAGCGGGAAAGAGTAAAGTAGATATGAAGTAAATTGCAATGTACACTACCAGTGGACTAGCCTACACAAAAATTCAGATACTCAGAATTAGGAACATATCTGTTTTTTATAACTTATTATTTTCAAATAATGTAATTTTATAAGACAGTATATAAAACTATGTGAAAAAAGTATTTAATAGGCTACTCAATCAAAAGATTAAACGCAACTACAAGCCAAGTATACTTAGATTACTTAATTATACTTTTAAGTACACCTCGATCAAAAAACTGAGTAAATGTATAGTCCAAATATACTTGGACTTTCTGTCAGTATAAGTCAAGTATACTTAAGTGCAATTTTAAGTATATTTCTGAGAAGTACATGAAAAGTAGACTGAAAGTATACTTTTTTATTTTTAGTTTAAAAGAAGTATACTAATAGCATACTTGTTATTTTTCATAAGGGTACTTAAATGATTTTTCAATACATACTGTCTTTATCATTGAAAATGTTTCGAAAGATTTTAGTCTCCAGTCCCTTGCTGTTCATCCTGATCTCTTCCCGATCTTTGCCTTCTTTCCAGAAATCCAGAGCCACTTTAGCAATCACATTCCCACCTGCATTACTACAAATAAACACAGCTTAGTTAGGTCAATCTTACGGGAGAGCAGAGGTATTTCATTATCACTATATTTGAATTTTATATAGCTTATATGTTGCCTACAACTGCATTTGTGGAAATCTGAAAAACAAACCCATGATTTGAGAGCTTTACCTGAGAAAAATGAAGAGTGAATTGTGGAATGACACTCCGTCTACACGGGGAGTGTAGTCCAGAAAGGCCTTTATGGTGTCAATCAGCTGTGGCTGCATCTTGTCCATTTCATCAAATATGAACATGGAGCGAGGAAAACTTGATACATTTCCATGAATCCACTGCTTTAGCTGTGCCTGAATATACAGAACATGCAAATACCAGTTAGAGAAATTACTTCTGATATGTGCAATATTTCCACAGCCGTTTTACAAATATGTACATTATTTTTACTTTCATATTATAATTTTAAATATACAATTTACTACGTTTTCAGTGTAGTAATGAATACTGGGTGAAAAATGGAGTCCGTTTAACAGAAACACAACTTCCCTACTGTATAAAATGAAAATACTGAAACTGTAATGACCAAAATCCTCAAGTATCTGGCCAACTTTGAGTCAGAGAGTCCTGTGGGCCATCTTACATCTTAAAGCTAGAGCCTAACCATGGTAAAGTAGCAATCATTTTTTGTTATAAATGCGATTGCTAGAGTCTATAAGGCCAAGGCAAAAAGTACTACCATTTATTTACTTACGCTGTATAGATCTGACTTTTCTTTGTGTGGGAAATGATGCTCAGATATATATGTGTGAACATGATTGCTGTTTTCCCCTTTTTCATAAATGTTTGTTGCGATGATTTTAGCCACATGATTTTTCCCAACTCCTGAAGTCCCATGGAAAGAGAGGACCAGCGGTTTGTTTGGTTTGCTGTCAGTCATAAATGATGTTACAGCTTTTAGTACAACATCAGACGCAATGTGCTGCCCAAAGAGAGAGTCTCTTAAATCTGCCTCCAAACCTGAAAGATGTGAAGATATGTGAAGTCAAAGTTTGTTTGTACTATAAACAAATAAATACAAATAACCCAGAAGGCAAAAAAAATGTCAACAGAACGTTGCATTTTTGTCTCAGTACAATGAAATCACACCTAAAATAAGAAAAATGTACTATAGTACTATAAGCAAAATAAAACGTTTTGAAAATATCTAACATTTCATTTTTAGGCAGACTGTAGCCAGCTGAAAAAAAGTAAAACCAGCTCTTGCAGGTTTCTGGACAAATTTATGTGTAAAAACGATTTGACAACATAGGCCCATATGCGTCATCCGGTTGAACGTAATGACGTGGAACGTGTTATCAACGTCATAACCACAGTTTGGGAATAAAAAATTAAGTTTAAACCCGTCATACTAAGTAGGCTATATAAAAACTTTACCACAACTCTTTCACGAAAAAAAAAAAAAAATACAACGTAGGCTAGTTTTGCTTGTTGGGAAGTTATTCGACATAGCCTATTCAACAGCCTATCTTTTGGAAACAAATGAAACATTTGACATTTAACCATAAATCGTCAAAACACCCGATACGTAGGTTAATTTTGCAGTTTTACTCACGTTTAGGGTCAAAAGGCAGCAAACCGTCCCGTTCAAAAAATGTGTAAACCACATAAGATGCTGCAGCCGCGAGCACATCCAGAAAACCTGAAGATAATGTTATATTAGACACCAGCAATAAAACTATAAACAAATGCCGCGCTTTCATTGTGAAAGAGAATCATCCAGTCCTTTTTCAATCTCGGTTTCGTTTGTATAAAGTAACTGGGAGGGAGAACGGGACGGATTAAGAGACGTAAAAAGCACGCCTTCAGCAAACATTTGTTTCATTTAACCCTTAATATAGCCTAGTCTTACATATATACGCTGCCATGTGGCAAACGCTAAACAATTTACCGACTACAAGGAAGTAAACCCGCTTTTCTTGTTTTACCAATTCTCAGTATGCTGACATCAACTTGCTGTAACCATGACCACCACTAAAGAAATTCTTTATGTGCTTCTTAAATAAATAAATAATAGGCTAATAAAATAAAGACAACTAGGCTATCCTATGTCAATAGATAAACAAGTGTGTAAATAAATGCCAACAATTCTAATAAATAGCCTACCTACATAATAGCTAGGCTAATTAACAAATATGAAGGGTAAAGATAAACAAATGTGTAAATAAGTCCAAAATTATGATCAGAAAATATTTAGCTGAGGGTTGCCCTGGAGGGCCAATGCCCTGCAGAGTTGAGCTCCAACCCTGAACAAACACACCTGAGCAAGGATCCGAAATAGCGAACTTTCCTGTGACAAAAGAAGTATGTCTAGGGTGACCATATTTCTCATGGTGGAATATGGGACAGGTGAGAGCAATATGACCATTTTATCTGTAATATGAGAAATTTTATTTCACAATAATTATTGTTATATAAAATAAGACATTTACAAACATTACGACAATTACAATAGAGATACAAATCAAATACACTTGTTTTTCAGATACAGTAGGTTTATTTACCATGTATACATTTATTTAACATATTTTGTTGTTTGATTAACATTAATGACAAACAAATATTTAATTAGGTTACTGTCCCTTTAAGACCGAATTCATGGATGTAATATACTGGCACATATCCGGTTTTCACCAACCTGTTTACGTACACTTAAGTCATAACTGACTGTATTTATATGAGATACTCCACACGATGGACATTTTGGCAACTATGTGTCCATTTCACCATTCAGGCGCAATGAGAGCTGATCGCGCGCAAGGAAAGAGAGAGAGAGCGCGCGCGAGAGAGCGCTTCTGGTGTGCGTCATTCAGCATGATTCTGCCTATCCCGCCTTCTCTAACGGCAGGTTAATCGATAACGAATTGTGATTGGATGGTAATTTTGCTCTAAGACGAATTTGATTGGGCTGTTCTCGCGTGACAGAACACTATTACTACTCGTTCTATGATTACCCAGTAATAAAGAAATTTTAGGAAAGATGAAATACGGGACAAAACATGATTTTTTATTAATAAGTCGGGACACTAAAACTAGACCTGAAATATGGGACTGTCCCAGGAAAAACGGGGCGTCTGGTCACAAGTATGTCTGAATTCACAGTACTCATAAAAGAGTAGGTAAAAAGTACACGGATAACTTACTACTTCTGGCTAGATTCTGAAATGTGCATATGATGGACACTTTACTATCCCATGAGGCCATGGGAGAGGATTTGTGAATGGCGGTGACGTGACACAGCTGACGCTGGTAGGTCACGTGATAAGGGCGACATGGTGAATGTAGTACCTACATCCAGATTACATTCATACTATATACAGCATACTTTTTTAGCAGCCATGAAGTAATTACTTATTCAAAATAATACCTACTCAAGAGAGTATGCGATTTCAGATGCAGCCAGCGTGATCACTAGTAAATCACAGGTAGGTGAGTTTGATCAGGGTATGAGCTAAACTCTGCAGGGCAGTGGCCCTCCACGACCAGATTTGAGGAACCCTGGTCTAGCCTTTGGAGGACTGCTCTTGTTGCCTAACAACTGTGACAGCTGCAGTTGACGAGCGGCGTTCCCTTTCAAAGTAGAACTTTGACGCTGCGTCTTGGCGTTGACGCTATGGGGAATACCATCAGTGTGACGGCAGACGGCAGTCCGTGACGTCACACGCTGAGCACCCGTGAGTATAAATGGTTATAAATGAGTTACACGTCATCACTTTTTTGTCTTCAGGAGCCGCTTTGTTTCTATGGGCGTGTAAGATAAGAATCTGCTGGATGACTCTCTCTTGAGGGATGAGAATTGAGTGTCTGCACCTTGCCAGTTCGGGTCCCGCGGCTGCTGAGGCGGCAGGGCAGGATCAATCGTGTGGAGAAGTCCCTTTTGGGATTCTCCTGCTAGCTCTGTTGCCATCATATCAGTTCAGGAAGCTGCTCTGCAGCCGCTTACAACCTGGGGTGCGAGTTACTTCCAAAATCTTGTAGGACTAAAGAATGTGGACCCAATATATAAATACACTGGACACATTGGTCTAGATTAAAATTTTTAATATAGAGACTTCAATTCTCTAGCAATGTAACTCATCAAGACTTAAATATTAATAAGTTAAAACAAAAGAGAGATGTAAGGTCATACTTAATTGCTGTTCAAATGTGTCTAAAAGTTAAAAACATAAATTGGACAACAAGTGCTGCTACAATTGTTCATCAATACAGCGCCAACTTCTGTCTGACAGACTTGCAGCCTTTAACTGAAAAGATTTTCTCTCTTTCAGGGAAGAAGGGCATGTCTCTGGCCACTTTATCTGCCAGATCAATGTCTCGGTTCATGTTCAAATGGACCATCTCAGCCAGGACACACTGACGCACATGCTTCAACATGAGAGGTAGGAAAGGAATATAGTGATCAACCAGATGATGATGTATGATAGAGTGCAGAAATCCACCTGTAGAACAGACATACACATTAAAAATTTAAAAAAGTTAATTGTGGAGTAAATACAACCACATATGCAGGTTTGGGCAAAATATATATTTTGACTGAATACTTCAATGATCGTTTAATACACACTGTCTTTATCATTGAAGATGTTTTGAGAGATTTTAGACTGCAGTTCCTTGCTGTTCATCCATAGCTCTTCCCGACATATGCCTTCTCTCCAGAAATCCAGAGTCCAGTTGGCAATCATATTGCCACCTGCATTACTATAAATAAACACAGCTTAGATATGTCAATCTTTTGAGAAAGTATAGGTATTTAATTACCACTCCGTTTGAATTAGCTAATATGTTGCCTACAACTGCATTTGTAGGAAACCCAAAAAAAAACACACTGATTTGAGGGTTTTACCTAAGAAAAATGAAGATTGCATTGCGGAATGACACTCCGTCTACACGGGCATTGTTGTTCAGAAAAGGTTTTATGGTGTCAATCAGCTGTGGCTGCATCTTGTCCATTTCATCAAATATGAACACAGAGCGGGGAAAACTCGATACACTTTTATGAATCCACTGCTTTAGCTGTTCCTGAATATACAGAACATGCAAATCCCAGTTAGAGAAATTACTTTTGATATGCGTAAGACTCCCACAAAATGTGCATTATTTTTGCTTTCATTTTATAGGCCTAATTTTTTTTTTCACTATGTTTAAAACTGAGAAAAAATACTGTTAGTTTGAAGGAATGGTTCACCCAAAATGAAAATTAGCTTACAATTTACAGCACATCAATTGATTGACATGTCATGTTGTTTACTTGTGGATTATTATTGTGAATTATTGTGGATTATCTCATTCTGACGGCACTCTTTCACTGCAGAGGATCCATTGGTGAGCAAGTGACGTAATGATAAATTACATTTTTGGGTGAACTAACAGAAATGAAATGCAACTTCATTACTCTATAAATTGAAGGAAATAATGAATCTGTAAATGACCCAAATCCTCAACTGTCCTGCCAACTCTCGAGTCAGAGAGTCCTGTGTTCCATCTTACATCTTAAAGCTAGAGGCCAATCTACATGCGATTGCTAGAGGACAAGGCTAAAAGTATACTACCATTTATTTACTTACACTGTAGAAGTCTGACTTTTCTTTGTGTGGGAAATGATGCTGAGATATATACATGTGAACATGACTGCTGCGTTCCCGTTTTATATAAATGTTTCTTGCGATGATTTTAGCCGCATGGTTTTTCCCAACCCCTGTAGTCCCATGGAACGAGAGGACCAGTGGTTTGTTTGGTTTGCTGTCAGTCATAAATGATGTTACAGCTTTTAGTACAACATCAGACGCAATGTGCTGCCCAAAGAGAGAGTCTCTTAAATCTGCCTCCAAACCTGAAAGATGTGAAGATATGTGAAGTCAACAAATACTAACAAAATAACCAAGGAAGCACATTTCAATAATGTTGCATTTATCACCACACAAAAAAAAATAAGAAAAAAATGATGTAGCCTACTATAGTACATTTTTTTACAAAATAAAATGTGAAAATACCTAACAGAAAAAAAGTTAAACCAGCTCATGCAGGTTTGCTGGTCTTAGTTGGACAAATTTCTCAAGAAAAACCAGAGCAGCACATCAAAAAATCTGAATAACTTATAAAATGGTGTAAAAAAATAGCACACAATAGTAATTTTATAACACTATTTAGAATTAAAATATATTGTTGGAGGGCCCAATAAAGGGACTTATTACAAGAAACAACACTGGAGTCTCATTTAATTTCTCTCCTTTTCTTTCATTAAAGCTGTTTGGTAAACACTTTACTTTGAAAGAAGATGTATGTGGTAAAAAAAACAAAACAAACAAACTATATGTGGTACCAGATCGAACGTAATGAGGACCCGTCGTTTTTTACGTAAAAAACAAAACAAAAACAAAAACAAAAAACTGTGGTGCATAGTAGATATGATTAAAAATAGGCTCCAACGTTGTGCTTGTTGTGAGACCTTTGGAAACAAAGTAAACCGCCTATAAATAGCCTATATCGTAAAACACACGACACGTTATGCGGTTTTACTCACGTTTAGGGTCAAAAGGCAGCAAATCGTCCCGTTCAAAAAATGTGTAAAACACATAAGATGCAACAGCCGCGAGCACATCCAGAAAACCTAACGCTACTGTAATATTAGACACCAGCAATAAAACTATAAACAAATTCCGCGCTTTCATTGTGAAAGCGAATCATCCAAGCCTCTTTCAGTCTCGGTTTCGTTTTTTGAAGGATAGGGAACCGACGGATTAAGAGACGCAAACATTACTGACTACAAGAAAGAAAACACGATTTTCTTGTTTCCCCTGTTTTAAGCCTCGTATGTTGAACTCGCTGTAACCATGACCAGAAACATAGCCTATTATTTACATTAAGTTACAATGTGCTGTTCTTACTAAGAACTGTGATAATAATATTAAACTTTATTATATATTTTATTTTATATTGAGCTCTCATAAACATGTAATTATGTTTACATTGTGTATGAACTCAGAAAAAAATCGCTTTGTTTTTCATGTTGTGTATTCACTTATGTGCTCATTTTGTGATTTGCGTTTAGCCTATCTAGTTCAGTCACTCGAGGGCGCTGTTGCATCTGTCTAATCAAGTACACCACCATCATCATCATCATCATCATCACCACAGAGAGAAATAGCCTACCAAACCTTCATCGTGTTTATGTGCAGCAGGGTCGTCAAGAATGCGGTTTATCAGGGTATATGGCGGCTGCCATATGGCTGCCTGGTCAGATCATTGCAAAGTAATATATTTTTATTGCAGGATTAGCAGAGTTATATTACTGCATGTAACATATAGGCCTAATTTGTAATTGTTTAATAAAAGAGGAAAGCAAGTAAATTAAAGCAATCTGGTTGTTATATTTGTGTCACTTAAAGGGTTAGTTCACCCAAAAATGAAAATTCTGTCATTAATTACTCACAGGGTTGCCAGGTTTTCACAACAAAACCCGCCCAATTGCTTCTCAAAACTAGCCCAAAACTAGCCCAATGGCGTTTCAGGGGGGGTCCCACGGTAAAAATCGCATTCCGGGGGGTAAAATTCGCGTTTTTGGCGGGGCTCCCCTGGTAAAATTTGGATTCCAGGGACTAAATATCACGTTATTTTGGGTCGATTCAACCCACGGACATTAAAAACAACCCGTGGCAACAGTGTAAAAGTAGCAACACTGATTACTCACCCTCATGTCGTTCCACACCCGTAAGACCTTTGTTCATCTTCAGAACACAAATTACGATATTTTTGATAAAATCCGATGGCTCAGTGAGGCCTCCATTGACAACAAGATAATTAACACTTTCAGATGCCCAGAAAGCTACTAAAGACATATTTAAAACAGTTCATGTGACTACAGTGGTTCAACCTTAATGTTATGAAGAGTTGAGAATACTTTTTGGGCGCCAAATTAACGACTTTATTCAACAATATAGTGATGGGCGATTTCAAAACACTGCTTTATGAAGCTTCGAAGCTTTACGATTCTTTTGTTTCGAATCAGTGGTTTGGAGTGTGTATCAAACACTTTTTCCTTTTAACACAGTAAAGGGCTCACATTTGCTCATTTTGGCCTTCATAAACATAATTGTTTTTACATAAACAAATGGAAGAGACACATTGTAACTCTAAACTCAATTGTTTATTTCAGATGCTAAGTCCCATAACCTCATCATCTGCAAAGAGATACTGCCACTCAAAATACACACATAATGATGGACGCAAGACATTTCACTGGAACTTGGTCTTCATTACATCTATGTCAATGTCAACTGTCATTTATTAATGTATTCAGCTAATAACTGTTGTTAGAGTAAAAAGTAAATGTACCTAATTGACACAACATGCTGTTTGGTTTTTTTTTTGTTTTTTTTAAAGGAGTGATTGATCAGCTATTTTCGAAGGCTTGATTGTGTTTATGGGGTGCACTGTAACGTGTTCATGCTTCGTTTTTAAAAAAAAAATACACTATTTTTCACTTATTTTACTTTATTCTACACCACTGTGTCCTTCTTGTAAGTGCACACACACAAAGTAGTGAACACACACACCCGGAGCAAAGTTTTGTTGTTGTTGTTGTAGTTTTTTCTTTTTCTTTTTGCTGCGGCGCCTGGGGAGCGATTGGGGGTTAGATGGCTTGCTCAAGGGCACCCCAGTTGTGGTAATGAGAGTTGAAGAGATTAATACTTCACAGCAGTATTAATCAAGGTGTTTGGCCTATAATTAACAACATTAAGTTTCTTATTGTTCTTCCAAGAATAAAAACACTTATCTCCATCAGGTTGGATTTTTTCCATCAGGTTGGAAGCTATTCTCTAGGCTAATTCAAAATTATTGAATTAGAGACCAGGTAGTTGAGAATTATGTTGTTTATAATGTTTTTACCATTTCAGTTTTCTTTATGTGTTCATATTAGTAATACATTTTGAAAACATTCTCAACATGTATTCTTGATTTACCCATGTTTTCTGTGAGTTCATGGGTGCTTTCACACCAAATAGTTCTAATGGCGCTTTTCCACTGTGTGGAACGACTCGGCTCGGCTCGGCTCAGTTCCTTTAAGAACTCAGTTATAGGAACTAGCCACTAGGATAGTACCTGGAGAACTAATTTATCCCCCGGGCCATGTTCCTGGCTGCATTCACATCGGGAATAGGAACTGTGAAGCAGCCGACAGCGGCGTCTTTAAGCGTGGCATTTACAAATGCTAAAAACCGGTGGATGGAAGACGCCGTGATGGGAGCTGTGTTTGTTGTGTGGGTTTTGTGATAACAGACATGGAATGTAAACTAAGGTGACCAGATTTCTGAAATAGAAACCGGGGACATTTGCTATTTGAGTGGTCAAAATAACACAGAAATCTCATTATTATAGATATCTCATAATTAAAAAACGGGGACAATCCATTTTTGATTTTTTTTTTTTTTTAAATTGTTGTGGGTTCCACATTTTACATTAATAATTATTATGATTTAATTGTATTATTAGGATTTTTGGTCTGGTTTTAATATAATTCACCAAAAAAAACTAACCAGTAGGCCTAACTACAAAAAACTACTAAACTATTTTGAAAAAAAAAAAAAAATCACATTACAAAATAAAACATAAATATGAGATAAATAAAACGGCATTTAACAAATATTTTTAACATTTATTACTGAATTTAATATTTCTCATTTTCAGGAGCTGTTTATAGGCCTACTGTACAGAAATTACAACTATTTTTAACTATTATTTTGCATTTTAGACTCATTTTAAGCACTAAGTGAGTTGCACTTTTTTTTTTATTCATATTTGAGTGTACCTTCACCACGTAATATAGTTAAGACGTGTGTATATGTCACAAACGCTGTGTAGCTGCAGCAGGGAAGAGTCTGAATCGGACTTCTACAAATATAGGTGATTTATTTAGCAAGAGAACAGAACAGCTTGCACATAAACGAGGTATACAACAACAAGAACGGACAGGGAGTGCAGGGAGTAGTGAGTCCAACTTGTGAAACCAAAGTCCAACCAAAGGTAAAAAGTCAAGTAATACTTCATTGCTGTTCACATAAAGTGTTAAAACAGCAACAGTTGAACAAAAGTGAACAAGTGCCGCTTTTATCTATTCATCATCATACAGTGCTAGTTTCTGTCTGACAGACTTGCAGCCTTTAACAGCAAATATTTTCTCTTCTTCAGGGAAGTAAGGCATGTCTATGGCCACTTTATCTGCCAGATCATCATCTCGCTTCATGTTCAGATGGACCATCTCAGCCAGGACACACTGACGCACATGCTTCTGCTCCAGAGGTAGGAAAGGAATATAGTGATCAATCAGATGATGATCTATTAGACTGGAGTGCAGAAATCCACCTGTAAAATGTAGAGGAACAAATTTCATATATGGAATACAATAATGTAACCAGGGAAATTGACTGAGCAAGAAGGGCCAGGAGCCAGGAGGCCTTTCTGTGTGGAGTTTGCATGTTCTTCCCGTGTTAGTGTGGGTTTCCTCAGGGTGCTCTGGTTTCCCCACAGTCCAAAGACATGCAAGTTATGTGAATTTGAGAGTCAAAATTGCCTGTGTGATTGTGTATGTGTAAGAGCCCTGTGATGGACTGGCCATCTGTCCAGGGTGCTTTTCCCTGCGTCTGGCCTAAGAAACTGGGACAGGATTCAGCCATGACCCTAGAAGGTCGTTATGAATGAATATACAGACGTGGACAAAATTGTTGGTAACCTTGATAAATATGATCAAAGATGACTGTAAAAATAAATCTGCATTGTTTATCCTTTTGATCTTTAATTCATAAAATTAGCAAAAATCTAACCTTTCATTGAAGGAAAAGAATTGAAAGTGGGGGGAAAATCACATTATGAAATAAATGTTTTTCTCCAAAACACGTTGGCCACAATTATTGGCACCCCTAGAATTTTTTATGAGTAAAATATCTCTGAAGTATATTCCCATTCATATTTACATTTTTTAAGCACACCAGGGTGATCATGAACATGAAATTGTCCAGCCATGACTTTCTGTTCCACGGGAGTATAAACATGAGGAAACACAAAGGCCAAATTCCTGTAATCATTCATCACAATGAGTAAAACCAAAGAATATAGTTCTGATGTGCAGCAAAAGATTGTTGAGCTTCACTAAATAGAAAGTGGCTGTAAGAAAATAGCTAAAGCATTGAAAATCCCCATTTCCACTATCAGGGCAATAATTAAGAAGTTCCAATCAACTAAAGATGTTACTAATCTGCCTGGAAGAGGACGTGTGTCTAAATCATCCTAATGCGTGAAAGTTTGAGTGGCCAAAGACTTGAGTCTCAGAAAGCCTATTATCAAACAGCACCTACATCACCACAAGTTGTTCGGGAGGGTTTCAAGAAAAATCCTCTACTCTCATCCAGAAACAATCTCCAGCATATTCAGTTGTCAGACAAAACTGGACCGGCTTCTATGATCAGATGAAACTAAAAAAAGAGCTTTTTGGCAGCAAACCCACCAGATGGGTTTGGTGCACACATGGATAAAAAGTACCCCATGCCCACGGTTAAATATACTGCTGGATCTTTAATGTTGTGGGCCTATTTTTCTGCTGGAGGTCCTGGACATCTTATTCAGATACATGGCTTCATGGATTCTAGCAAATACCAACAGATAAAAAAAATCAAAACCTGACCGCTTCTGCTAGAAATCCAATAACAGGCCGTGGTTGGATCTTCCATCAGGACAATGATCCAAAACAAACATCAAAATCAACACAAAAATGTGTCACTGAGCACAAAATGAAGCTTCTGCCATGGCCGTCCCAGTCCCCTGACCTGAACCCTGTAGAAAATGAGTGGAGTGAACTGAAGAAAAGAAGCACCAACATGGAGCTGGGAATCTGAAGGATCTGGAGAGATTCTGCATGAAGGAATGGTCTCTGATCTCTTGTCAGGTGTTCTCCAAACTCATCAGGCATTATAGTTGAAGACTCAGAACTGTTATCTTGGCAAAAGTAGGTTGCAAAAAGTATTGAATAAAAGGGTGCCAATAATTGTGGCCAACGTGTTTTGGAGAAAAACAATTATTTCATAATGTGATTTCCCCCCTATTTTCAATTATTTTCCTTCAATGAAAGGTTAGATTTTTACTAATTTTATGAATTAAAGATCAAAAGGATAAACAATGCAGATTTATTTTTACAGTCATCTTTGATCATATTTATCAAGGGTACCAACAATTTTGTCCACGTCTGTATACACCGATCAGGCATAACATTATGAGCACTGACAGGTGAAGTCAATATCACTGATTATCTCTTCATCACAGCACCTGTTAGTGGGTGGGATATATTAGGCAGCAAGTGAACATTTTGTCCTCAAAGTTGATGTGTTAGAAGCAGGAAAAATGGGCAAGCGTAAGGATTTGAGCGAGTTTGACAAGGGCCAAATTGTGATGGTTAGATGACTGGGTCAGAGCATCTCCAAAACTGCAGCTCTTGTGGGGTGTTCCCGGTCTGCAGTGGTCAGTATCTATCAAAAGTGGTCCAAGGAAGGAACAGTGGTGAACCGGTGACAGAGTCATGGGCAGCCAAAGCTCATTGATGCACATGGGGAGTGAAGGCTGGCCCGTGTGGTCCGATCCAACAGACGAGCTACTGTAGATCAAATTGCTCAAGAAGTTAATGCTGGTTCTGATAGAAAGGTGTCAGAATACACAGTGCATCGCAGTTTGTTGCGTATGGGGCTGCATAGCCGCTGACCCCTGCCCACCGCCGAAAGCACCAACAGTGGGCACGTGAGCATCAGAACTGGACCACGGAGCAATGGAAGAAGGTAGCCTGGTCTGATGAATCACTTTTTCTTTTACAGATGGCCGGGTGCATGTGCGTCGCTTACCTGGGAACACATGGCACCAGGATGCACTATGGGAAGAAGGCAAGCCAGCGGAGGCAGTGTGATGCTTTGGGCAATGTTCTGCTGGGAAACCTTGGGTCCTGCCATCCATGTGGATGTTACTTTGACATGTACCACCTACCTAAGCATTGTTGCAGACCATGTACACCCTTTCATGGAAACTGTGGCTGTGGCCTCTTTAAGCAGGATAATGCACCCTGCCACAAAGCAAAAATGGTTCAGGAATGGTTTGAGGAGCACAAGTTTGAGGTGTTGACTTGGCCTCAAATTCCCCAGATCTCAATCCAATCGAGCATCTGTGGGATGTGCTGAACAAACAAGTCCGATCCATGGATCCACCTCACAACTTACAGGACTTAAAGGATCTGCTGCTAACATCTTGGTGCCAGATACCACAGCACACCTTCAGGGGTCTAGTGGAGTCCATGCCTCGACGGGTCAGGGCTGTTTTGGCAGCAAAAGCGGGACCAACACAATATTAGGAAGGTGGTCATAATGTTATGCCTGATTGGTGTGTGTGTGTGTGTGTGTATATATATATATATATATATATATATATATATATATAACCTTTATATATAATTCACCATTCACAAATGTACTTTAAAAATCTTATTTTCTTTTGCCATTTTTTACGTTTTAAAAAAATATATTTAAAAAAATATATAGATCAGAAAATATATTTCGATGCTCTTTCAATACCCTTATCATTAAAGATGTTTTGAGAGATTTTAGTCTCTAGTTGTTTGCTGTTCATCCACAGCTCTTCCCGATCTTTGCCTTCTCTCCAGAAATCCAGAGTCATGTCAGCAATCAAACTCCCACCTGCATTACTATAAATAAACAGTTTCTCATTAGTTTGGTCAATCTTTGGGGAGTTATATTTAATTACCACTCTGCTTGAATCTAACAATTACATTTTTTTTTTACCTGAGAAAAATGAAGATCGCATTGCGGAATAACACTCCATCTACACGGGTATTGTAGTCTAGAAAAGGTTTTATGACGTCGATCAGCTGAGGATTCATCTTGTCCATTTCATCAAATATGAACATGGAGCGGGGAAAACTTGATACATTTCCATGAATCCACTGCTTTAGCTGTGCCTGAATATACAGAACATGCAAATCCTAGTTAGAGGATTAGTTAAAGGCTACAAATACCACAGTTAAGACTAATAATCGCAGTTAGGCCTACCTGTTGAACTAAACTGATCTTATTGGAATATACATTATTTACTTACGCTGTAAAGATCTGACTTCTCTTTGTGTGGGAAATGATGCTCGGATATAAATGTGTGAATATGCTTGCTGTTTTCCCCTTTTTTGTACACATTTCTTGCAATGATTTTAGCAACATGGTTTTTCCCAACTCCTGCTGTCCCATGGAAAGAGAGGACCAGCGGTTTGTTTGGGTTTCTGTCAGTCATAAATGACGATACAGCTTTTAATACAACATCAGACACAATGTGCTGCCCAAAGAGAGAGTCTCTTAAATCTGCCTTCAAACCTGAAAGATGTGAAGATATGTGAAGTCAAAAATATTGTTTGTAGTTTGCAATGATAATTTATACTAAACATTTATACTATAACTACAACGTTGCATTTTGGTACCACGACAAACACAGTACCACAATCAAACAAACTCGTCTATAGGCCCAAATACGATCATTATTTTGCGTTTTTACTCACGTTTAGAGTCAAAAGGCAGCAAACCGTCCCGTTCAAAAAATCTGTTAAACACGTAAGATGTGGCAGCCGCGAGCACACCCAGAAAACCTGAAGATAATGTTATATTAGACACCAGAAATAAAACTGTTAAAACATACTTCGCTTTCATTTTGAAAGCGAATCACTCAGGCCTCTTTCAGTCTTGGTTTCGTTTTTGGAGAGGAACTTGGAGAGGAACTGACGAATCAAGAGGAGTCAAACTGCACTCCCTCAGCAAACATTCAGCTCCCTGTTAAAAGCATTTATTCGTCACAGTTTACATGACCACTGATGAAATGTAGGCTGTTTTTTTTTTTTTTTTACATTAAATTACACATTGAGATTCTGACTAAAACTGGGTAATAAGTCCTAGTTAATAACTCAACTATATTGAGTTATTTAATGATATGAACATTTAATGATATAAACTTCGTAGGCAATCCAGCAACAACAATAGTAATAGCCTATGCACCAACCGAGGACAAATGCGACTCCGAGAAAGATAAGTTTTACAATGACCTCCAAAAGTGTGCGAAAGACGTCCCAATCCACAATGTCCTTCTGATACTAGGAGATTTCAACGCTCGTATCGGCAAGGACTGACACTCGACCAACTCGAAATCAGTCGGGCCTCACACTTTCCATGAAGAAATTAACGACAATGGCAAGAGGCTAGTCGACTTCTGTGAAATGGCCAACATGAGACCAACTCAAGCAAGATTCCCGCATCACAAATCTAGAATATGGACTTGGCTACACCCAAGCAACAGAGACAAGGATGAAGGAAATAGAGCTCAGTTGGACCATATCCTAATCAACGGGAAATGGATCAACTCAGTTGAGAATACAAGAGCATATAGCACGGTCGAATGTGGGTCAGATCACAGAATCGTCAGTGCCCGTATCAAGATCAAGCTACGAGTTGAACGACAGAACAGGTGTATCAGAACCAAATTCGATTGGGAGAAGCTCAAAACGAGTCAAGAGCTTCAAGCCCAGTTCAACGTAGCAGTGAGAAACCGATTCGATGCTCTCTACGAAGAAAACGAAGTCAACAACTTACAAACCAAGTACGACAACTTCGAAAGGTCCATGGAGGAGACAGCAAGCGAACTGCTCGGAAAGCTAAGAAAACCCAAGGTCAAGCATTGGGTCTCAAAAGCAACAACTAGCATACTAGAGAAGAGAAACCGAGCGAAAAAGGCCTTCAAAAGTAGTCGTCTGGAGAGAGACAAGGAAATCTGGCAAAACCTCAATCAAGAGCTGGAATCGGCCAAGTTCTACATCTCGAAGGCAAGCTACAACAACTCAAATCAGCAGCAGCCTCTGGTCACCTTAGAGCAACATGGGAGATCGTCAACGAACTTGGCGGGAAGAACATGTCAAAACATCAACACAAAATGAAAAGAGCAGACGGAAGTAGTATTAACAACAAAAAGGAACTACGAGATGAGTGGAGCAACTACTTTAGAGATCTTCTCAATGTTCATTCCAATTTATCGAATGCCGATTCAATACTCCCGGCGCCAAGTGACCTGGATATAAACGTTGGTCCTATCACATATCAAGAGACCCTCGATGCCGTACAAGAGCTTAAAAACGGCAAAGCACCAGGATGCGACTTCTCAATTACACCTGAAGCGCTCAAATATGGAGGCCCAGTGATAATTGAACTTCTCCACCAAATCTGCAATGACGTATACAACCAAGAGACTGCACCAAGGCAACTAACAACCAATATCATAGTTCCTCTTGCCAAGAAAGGTGATCTCACTCTCATGACCAACTACAGAGGAATCAGTCTAATGTCGATGGCAATGAAAGTCTACAACAAAATTCTACTCAATCGAATAAGAGAGCCTATAGACAAGATCTTAAGACCCAGTCAGGCGGGCTTTCGTCGAGGAAGAAGTTGCACCGACCAAGCACACATCATACGCAGAATGATCGAAAGTGCCGATGACAAAAACCTGCCTCTCTACATAACCTTCGTAGATTTCAAGAAGGCATTCGACTCAATAGATAGAAGAAAAATGTTCGAAATCCTGCGTCATTATGGAATCCCAATCAAGTTGGTCAGCGCAATTAAGACCATATACAACAACTCCAAAAGCGCAGTCCTAGTCGAAGGAGAACTAACAGACGAATTCGACATAACAACCGGAGTCCTACAAGGAGATACTCTTGCACCTTTTCTCTTCATCATCGTCATCGATTATGTCCTGAAGAACGCAGAACTCAATCATGCGAGATCTCATGGCATCAACAAAGGCGAAAACGGCTTTGTCACTCAACCAAGACAATGTCGACGAGAACCAGCAACAGCAATTTTCGACCTTGATTTCGCCGACGATCTCGCACTACTGGAAGGTAACCTAGAAAGAGCTCAATCCCAACTCAGTGAAACTGCCAAACAAGCAGAACAGGTTAGGCTCATGGTGAACGTGAAGAAAACAGAAGCATTCACTAACCAAGATAAGAGTAAAAACTTGGAGCTAGGTAGCCAAAGGATTGAGTGGGTCAACAACTTCAAGTACCTGGGATCAATGGTCAAGTCAAGCGAAATCGACATCAGCACAAGAAAGGCCCTAGCGTGGGCAGCCTTCTGGAAAATGAAGGACATATTTCACTCAAAGAACCTTCCCATCCGTCTCAAAACAAACATTTTCCAAGCAGCATGCCTATCAATAATTCTGTACGGTTGCGAAAGCTGGATTATAACAGAGAAGCTCAAACAAAGCCTCAACAGTTTTGCTACCGACTGCTACAGAGTAATGCTCAACATCAAGCGCTTGGACAAAGTCTCAAACGCAGTGATATACCAAACGATCGGTATTGACCCGCTAGACCTCCAGATACAAAGGAGGCAACTTAGATATGTCGGTCATTGTCTGCGCAAACCAGAGTTCGAGCTGATCAACAAGTACGTTCTCTATCAACCAATCGAAAGACACGGGCGAAGAAAGCGTGGTAAACCAAAGCTTCTCTACCCGCAGTACATAGGCAAACTGATCAACAGTGAGATACCACCATCAGTTGACGAAATGAGAATAGCAGCAAGAAACCGAACGGAATGGAAAAAGATTGTTGACGCCTGCAAACCACAAATATTTGCAGCCGACTGATGATGATGATGATGACATGTAATTAAGTTCACATTGTGAAGCTTGCGTGTGTTTGATTCAATTCTTCATGAGTTTATGTAGGCTTCGAGTCTGGCAAATGCAATTGAATCAAATCGTCAAAATCCCCATATAAGCTTAAATACAGACTCTAGTCTACACACATCTTGCTTTTGAGAGAGAATTTTAGGAGAGAATATCATTCAGGCTCCGTCATCTATAATGTGTATCACATGATGACCAGCAGATGGAGCTACACTGCAAAAAATGCTTTTCTTATTTAGTATTTTCTTAAATCCAGATGCTTTTACTAGATAAGTAAAATGATACAAGATTATTTTTTTTGTTTTCTGAAAACAAAAATAAAAATGAAGTGAGTTGGTTCAACATCACTTTTGCATCCACAAATAATGTTGACACAGTGAGATTTTAACACACACACACACAAAAACCAAAGGTAATGCCATTGAATCAGCGTTACACTGATATAACGCTGAAACAACAATATTTCAAATACACTTCAATGGTACATCAACAAATTCTTGACCACTTCAAAGTTTGGGAAAAACCTTTAAAAAAACTGAACTCTGCAAAAGGGATAAACACCTCTGAGCTATGGCCATTACTCACAGAACTAAAGTATGGGATGGGAGCATTAGTCTATGGTGCTGCATGGATATTGTTCAAGACCACAATAACCGACCTTCTCATCTGAGCTCAGTCTAACACCGTTCGTCAATTTAAACATGTTTGAGATGACCAATCAAATCAAAGTAGGCATCTGCAGGTCATGCTCCCCCAAACAAGTTACTATACTGTTACTGTATTGTCAATTCCAGTCATCTTCATTTATATAGCCCTTTTTACAATACAGATTGTTTCAAAGCAGCTTCACAATGATAATAGGAAAATTAATGGACAGGGATTGTTTTGGCTTTACAGCAGCTCTAGGAAAAAGTTATTTTCGAGCTAAAGTAAGTTTTCGATTGAGTCACATCACTATTGTCTGTGTTTGCGCTTTCCATACAGACTGACAGTTTAAATAGAGGAAAAACTTCATTGCGACTTGCATCCAGTAGATTTGTGCCTCGTGTTGTAATTGACAGCTTCAGGGATTGTAGTAATAGCAGCGATCTTTGCTTGCTATATAATACATATTTTTTATTCTGCTAACTATGCATTGCAAAGTTTCTGAATTGACAACAGTATTTAAATAACCAATTGAATTCGATTGACAGTGATGGCCTCAATGGACAGAACAAAACAATCTGATATGTGTCAAAAGATCTGTGTGCATTAATTCTTGGTGTAAATACAAAATAACAGACTTGCTACTTTTTCTGTGTAATGTGTTACTTTATTTATTACTAACCTTTCAAATTATACATTCACAGACTTTTAAATATAAAATAATTCTAAGCATTTTTTTTATATATTCTGTCCTGACAGTGATTATTTTTTTTATTTCATGAATAGGATAAGTTAATATTTCAAACTGTGTCTTTGCATTTATTTTGGATTGATCAGAACTGGACTCCCAGTTCATTTGTGTGCCATGTTTGTCTGCCACCACCGAAGTCCATTTTTGACCCAGGAAAACCCCTGACGTTGTATCAATGTCATCTTGCTCTCTAGGTAATTAGTTAAATGTATTCATATGTTATTATATGCCAGACTTAATTTGATACATTATGAAACCATGCATACTGTTTTGTTTCTATTTACAGCTCCTAGGCCTGAAAATGGTTGAAGATCCCAGTTCGACCGACTACAGAAACGGGTTGGTCTATCAGGTCCTGTCTGGTTCAGATCCTCCTTAAAGCAGCAGTGAATAACCTCAAGATTTAATTTTGGGTCCTCTGTTATTTAACCTATATATGCTGGTGTAATTAATCAATTTCCTTTCACCAGTAAGTGCAGAAGACATACAACTCTATCTTTCACTTGCACCAGATGCTCACAATTCAATTTCCACCCTGCTGGACTGAACAGAGATCATAAAATTGTGGATGTCACAGAACGTTCAACAGCTAAACAAAGATAAGACAAGAGGTACTTGCTATCGGTAATGACGCATGGAGAATATCTGTTGTGCCATATCTGTACTCTTTATCACGAAAAGCCAGTAATCAAGAACTAAAAAGTATGTGATATTCTCTCCCCTTCTGACAATAAGAAACTTGTTCATGCATTTGTTACATCTTCTAGACTTGACTATTGCAATAGTGTTTTTGCTAGTTTACCGAAGAGCTTTATTAAACACAACGGGCCGGTTTCACAGACAGGGCTTAGACTTAGCCAGGATTAGGCCTTAGTTAAATTAGTGTATTTAAGTAGCTTTTATAAACATACTCTAGAAAAAACATTACTGGTGTGCAACTTGAGACAACACTAATGGCAGTGACATATTTTAAGATATGCTAGTACAAGTTGCTTTCAGTTAAAACAGCTCAAACATGCATTTTAGTCTGGGACTAGCTTAAGCCTTGTCTGTGAAACTGGGGGAAAGAGTTCAGAATGCTGCTGCTGCATGAATACTAACTCTCTCTAAAATGAGAAATCACATAACTCCAACACTCAGATCCCTTCAGTGGCTGCCTGTATCATTCAGAATTGAATTCAAGATCCTCTTATTAGTTTTTAAATATCTTCAAGCTACTGCCCCAATATACCTTTCTAATTTGTTGAATAAATTACTGCAGCAAGATTGCTCCAAACATCCAATGGTAACTTGTTGGTTGTACCAAAAACAGCTAAAAATCAGTGAGTCAGCCTTTAGTCATTTCGGTCCCAAGCTATGGAACTCTCTTCCTGACAACCTACGAGCAATCGGCTCACTATGCACTTTTAAAAAATATCTCAAAACTCATTTATTTTATTTTTTTTTTATTGTATTTCATTTTATCATCTTATTTTTATTACGTGTGTTTTTCTTTTCTGTGAATGCACACATTTTCTTCTTTATAGCACTTTGTAAACACTGTTTTTAAAAGGTGCTATTTAAATAAAGATTTACTTCTAATCTATCTGGCAGGACCAAAGAATGTGGACCCAAAAGCTAGACAGACTGGACACAATCAAATAGCTGAAATTTAATTCACTGTGTTACCTTGAAAAGCAGAGTCAAGTCAAGTCACCTTTATTTATATAGCGCTTTTTACAATGTAGATTGTGTCAAAGCAACTTTACATTGATAACTGGTACATTATTTGGCTGCACAGCAGCTCTTAAAGAATAGTGTCAATGCAGGCAGATCAAAGCACTGTTGAATATCAAATGTCAAGTCAAATGTCAAGTGTCCCCAACTAAGCAAGCCAAAGGCGACAGCGGCAAGGAACCCAAACTCCATCAGGTGACATCAGTATTACATACTCCTGTACACTGGAATATTAATTAGCAAAAACTATGGTGAAAAGTCAATACCTCATTGCTGTTCAACTATGTGCATTAAACAGCAACAGTTTTTTTTTTTTTTTTTAACAACAAGCTCTGCTGAAGTCTTTTATCTATTCATCAACATACAGCACCAACTTCTGTCTGACAGACTTGCAGCCTTTAACAGCAAAGACTCTCTCTTCTTCAGGGAAGAAGGGCATGTCTCTGGCCACTTTATCTTCCAGACCAGTGTTTCGGGTTATGTTCAGATGGGCAAACTCAGCCAGGACACACTTGCGCACATGCTTCAGCTCCAGAGGTAGGAAGGGAATATAGTGGTCAACCAGATGATGATCTATTAGACTGGAGTGCAGAAATCCACCTGTAAAATGTAGAGGAACAAATTTCATATAAATTTCAAATTTCATATATATATATGTATATATATATATATATATATATATATATATATATAATACAAGAATGCAACTGTCACGTTTTGAGTTTGTTCATGTTTAGAGTTTGGTTTTGTTCAGCTTTCATGTCTTGTCTTCTGTTTTTTGTCAGTTTTCTAGTTTAATTAGTTCTGTTCTCCACTGTTCCCTGCTTGTTTGCTTCCTAGTTTACTATTGTTTGAGTAGTGTTCTGTTCAGGTGTGTCTAATTAGTTTCTCCCTTTGTTTGCTCTGTGTATTCAGTTAGTTCTTTGTGTACGTGGTTGTTATTTCACCAAGTTATTCTCCTGTTTGTTGTGTTTATTATTAGATTAAAGTCAGTTTAAATATTTCCTGAGTCGTGCGCGTAACAGAATGCAGAACCTTTAAAGACAAAGAGGAAAAGAAATGGATTTACCAGCGGTACGTATGTTCTGCTTGGAACAGCAAGGAATAACCCTCGAGGACCACACAAGGGATTTTTTTACAACTGGCATGCCAGACTTCGTTTCCTGACCGCTCATTAAGGGTGCTTTCACACCTGCCTCATTTAGTTCAGTTGAATCGCACTAGAGTTCGTTGTCCGCCTTGGTGTGGTTGGTTTGGGCAGGTGTGAATGCAGCAATGCCCTAAGAGTATTTTACCACACCAGCCTTAATGAGCAGACAAGGGCACACCTGCCCGTCGATAGTCCTCAGGGGACCTTTGCAGACTTTGTGGAGTGGGTGCTGACCATCTGTGGTTCTCAATTTACCGTCGGCCATGCGGATGAGCACAGTCCAGCTTCTGTCACTACAACAAATTCCTAGTATGTGTAAACATACCTGGCAATAAAGCTCATTCTGATTCTGATTCTGAGTCTGTTCCGGTGTCAGCTTCAGCCCTTGAGTTCGCTCCGGTGTCAGCTCCAGCCCCTTAGTCCCCTCCAGTGTCGGCTCCAGCCCGAGTCCACTCCGGTGTCAGCTTCAGCCCTTGAGTCCGTTCCGGTGTCAGCTCCAGCCCCTGAGTCCGCTCCGGTGTTGGCTCCAGCCCCTGAGTCCCCTCCAGTGTTGGCTCCAGCCCGAGTCCACTCCGGTGTCGGTTCCAGCCCCTGAGTCTGCTCCGGTGTCAGTTCCAGCCCAAGTCTGCTCCGGTGCTGGTTCCAACCCGAGTCTGTTCCGGTGTCAGCTTCAGGCCTTGAGTCTGCTCCGGTGTCAGCTCCAGCCCCTGAGCCACCCGCTCTCCCAGACACGGCCATGGAGGCCATCCCTGAGACGCCCATCCCTGCACTGCTGGCACCCCCTGGCTCCCTATGATGCTGGCTCCTTCCAGGCTTCCTGAGCTACCGGCACCTCCTTGGCTCCCTGAGCTACCACCACCTCCTTGGTTCCCTGTAATGTTGGTACCGCCCTGGAGGCTTCCTGTTCTTCCTAAGCCATCCCTTGTCAGCCTCCAGGGCAGCCCACTGTCCCATCCCTGTGGATTTGTTACAGCAAGAGGACACGCCTTCCGGGAGGGGGGTGTACTGTCACATTTTGAGTTTGATTGTTCATGTTTACAGTTTTTTTTTTTTCAGCTTTCATGTCTTGTCTTCTTTTTTTGTTTTATGGTCAGTTTTCTAATTTGTTAATTAGTTCTGTTCTCTGTTCCCTGCTTATTTGTTTCCTAGGTTACTATTGATTATTTTGTTCAGGTGTCTAGTTAGTTTTTCCCTTTGTTTGCTCTGTGTATTTAAGCCCGCAGTTTTAGTTAGTTCCTTATTCTGCATTAGACGTACACTTACGTTACTGGTAGTTCCCATAGTGCTGGTTTAGACCCTACACTGAAGTAGGTAGGAAGGAGCTAATTTAGTTCCCCCAAAAGTTTTAGTTCCTAGAACTAAAATCATTCCTAGTTCCTGGAGTGCGAACACGGCAAAATCCGGGTACATCTGCCAATAGTTCTAGGAACTATGAAAAGGTTCCTCCAGTGCCCTTATTGTTTAAGGTCTATGTGTACTGTACATGGTTGTCATTTCTCCAAGTTATTTTCCTGTTTGTGTTTATTTTTAAAGTCAGTTTGAGTATTTCCTGAGTTGTGCGCTTCAATACAGCCGCCTACCCATGACAGTAACCATATATGTACAGGTTTAAGAGCAATCAAATGTAATCATTTAATAAGCATAAACCAGTTAGGAATTTTTATATATATATATATATATATATATAATATATTCAAATTTACCTTTGATGTAAAACTTGTCAAAAACATCTATATAAATATACTTTACAAATCTTTTTTCTTTTGTCATTTTTTAAATATATATTTGGAAAATGTATTTCAATACTCTTTCAATACACACTGTTCTTATCATTGAAGATGTTTTGAGAGATTTTAGTCTCCAGTTCTTTGCTGTTCATCCACAGCTCTTCCCGTTTTTTGCCTTCTCTCCAGAAATCCATAGCCATGTTGTTAATCACATTCCCACCTGCATTACTATAAATAAAAACACACAGTTTCTCATTAGTTGGGTCACTCTTTTGGGAGAGTAGAGATTTTTAATTACCACTCTGCTTGAATCTGACAATTACATTTTTTTTTACCTGAGAAAAATGAAGATTGCATTGCGAAATGACACTCCATCTACATGGGCATTGTAGTCTAGAAAAGGTTTTATGGTGTTGATCAGCTGTGGCTGCATCTTGTCCATTTCATCAAATATGAACATGGAGTGGGGAAAACTTGATACATTTCCATGAATCCACTGCTTTAGCTGTGTCTGAATATACAGAACATGCAAATGCTTTTAAGAACATGCCATTTTTTCATTTGCATTATTTTTTAAGAAAATGATTTACTATGTGTTTTTTTACTATAGTAACACTATAGTACAGTACCTATAGCTTTGGGTGAAACTGTTGTTGGTTCATATAATTAAAGGATCAGTTAAAGGAGTTCACTCCTGAATTACTTTGGCCATGCTCATAATGGGAAAATGTGAAATGCAGAACTAACTATGCTAATAGTAAAATATTTGTCTTTTGTTTATTTTAGATACAAAACTGCTTAAAGGAATAGTTCACCCATTTACCCTCTTTTAGTCCCAAACCCATAAGTTTTTCTTAGTTCTGTAAAACATTAGATTTAAGCTTAAAAGAAGGTAAAGCTATTTGGGATAAGACAAATAAGCTTAATTCAAGATTGATGTGGAAGTTATGGTATGTTATTGAGCTTTCATAACTGGGACATGATGTGCACACAGCTTCAGCTTCAACTATATAGCTTGGTCTAATCATGGTCAGGTGTGAATCCACAGGGGAGCATTGTGGCCTTGCTCTCCAAATTGTCCTGCTCTGGCAGAAAAATCTATTGACAAAACACAACAGCTAGGCTATCCGCTAATCTCGAAATATGGATTATATAACATGAAATATGTATATTTTACTTACACTGTAGATGTGTGAATGTTCTCTGTGTGGGAAATGATGCTCAGATATAAATGTGCGAACATGTTTGCTGTTCTCCCCTTTTTCATAAATGTTTCTTGCGATGATTTTAGCGACATGATTTTTTCCAGTTCCTGTAGTCCCATGGAAAGAGAGGACCAGCGGTTTGTTTGGGTTTTTGTCAGCCATAAATGACGATAGAGATTTTAGTACAACTTTAGATGCGATGTGCTGCCCAAAGAGAGAGTCTCTTAAATCTGCCTTCAAATCTGAAAGATGTGAATGTGACAAGACATTGCTTAGTGTCAGCTTTTTGAAGATTAAAATGTTAATTAACAAATTGGTGGCATTCTGATAGTTCATACTGAAAACTCAGCAAGCACAAAACATTTTAACAATGTTCCATTTTGTGGGAAAATATCAACATGGTAGGTACAAGGTTTATGGAAAGTTATACCATTAAAAAGCAAAAAACAAAACTAAAAACCAATAAAATCTTAAAAAAAAAAAAAAAAAAAAAATATTAAGCTACTTACTTCAACTGCCAAACATAACCTAATGTTCTGATCTATTATTCTCTCTTACTGTTATATTTTTCAATGATTCATCAGCGTTGCAAAGTGAAACTATTTACGGGTGTTTTTCATTGCATGCTTTTAAATTTAAATAATCTTTACATTTTTAGTCAAATTATTTGGTAGTCAGAGGTGGGGGCGCCAGATTTTTTAAAGGTTTAAAAAAGTTTGCGATTTAAAGAGATAGGAGATGTACTTGCATGACTGAAAGGCCCACTGAAGTGTCTTGGAACGAGCAGCATTATTCAATGTGTTGACGTAATTTCAACTGAAACAGGAAGACAGGGCGGGATATATCGAACAGCCCCACCCCTTTTTTAAAATAGCCAATAGCATTTTGTTTATATCACAGCTTGGCAAGAGCCACTGAGCTCAGTAAAGCTTTGGTTTCCTTCTAACCATTTCTCCTCCTAATCTCCTCTATATCACTTTAAAATACAGCATTCTGTGCAGAATTCAAATGGGTCCGATACGTTTTGTGGTCTGCGCCGACTCGCGCATATGATCCGCTCTGTGCTCTCGTGTCTCAAGACCAGAGCAGACTGTGCTCGCGCTGCGGCAGTTCACGTGACACTAACGCGAAAACGGACTTCATTCGCGTCTATTGAAAGTCGTTCCCTATCCTCTATATGCACTATGTGCCATTCACTATACAGGTGCTGGTCATATAATTAGAATATCATCAAAAAGGTGATTTATTTCACTAATTCCATTCAAAAAGTGAAACTTGTATATTATATTCATTCATTACACACAGACTGATATATTTCAAATGTTTATTTCTTTTAATTTTGATGATTATAACTGACAACTAAGGAAAATCCCAAATTCAGTATCTCAGAAAATTAGAATATTGTGAAAAGGTTCAATATTGAAGACACCTGGTGCCACACTCTAATCAGCTAATTAACTCAAAACACCTGCAAAGGCCTTTAAATGGTCTCTCAGTCTAGTTCTGTAGGCTACACAATCATGGGGAAGACTGCTGACTTGACAGTTGTCCAAAAGACGACCATTGACACCTTGCACAAGGAGGGCAAGACACAAATGGTCATTGCAAAAGAGGCTGGCTGTTTACAGAGCTCTGTGTCCAAGCACATTAATAGAGAGGCGAAGGGAAGGAAAAGATGTGGTAGAAAAAAATGTACAAGCAATAGGGATAACCGCACCCTGGAGAGGATTGTGAAACAAAACCCATTCAAAAATGTGGGGGAGATTCACAAAGAGTGGACTGCAGCTGGAGTCAATGCTTCAAGAACCACTACGCACAGACGTATGCAAGACATGGGTTTCAGCTGTCGCATTCCTTGTGTCAAGCCACTCTTGAACAACAGACAGCGTCAGAAGCGTCTCTCCTGGGCTAAAGACAAAAAGGACTGGACTGCTGCTGAGTGGTCCAAAGTTATGTTCTCTGATGAAAGTAAATTTTGCATTTCCTTTGGAAATCAGGGTCCCAGAGTCTGGAGGAAGAGAGGAGAGGCACACAATCCACGTTGCTTGAGGTCCAGTGTAAAGTTTCCACAGTCAGTGATGGTTTGGGGTGCCATGTCATCTGCTGGTGTTGGTCCACTGTGTTTTCTGAGGTCCAAGGTCAACGCAGCCGTATACCAGGAAGTTTTAGAGCACTTCATGCTTCCTGCTGCTGACCAACTTTATGGAGATGCAGATTTCATTTTCCAACAGGACTTGGCACCTGCACACAGTGCCAAAGCTACCAGTACCTGGTTTAAGGACCATGGTATCCCTGTTCTTAATTGGCCAGCAAACTCGCCTGACCTTAACCCCATAGAAAATCTATGGGGTATTGTGAAGAGGAAGATGCGATATGCCAGACCCAACAATGCAGAAGAGCTGAAGGCCACTATCAGAGCAACCTGGGCTCTTATAACACCTGAGCAGTGCCACAGACTGATCGACTCCATGTCACGCCGCATTGCTGCAGTAATTCAGGCAAAAGGAGCCCCAACTAAGTATTGAGTGCTGTACATGCTCATACTTTTCATGTTCATACTTTTCAGTTGGCCAAGATTTCTAAAAATCCTTTCTTTGTATTGGTCTTAAGTAATATTATAATTTTCTGAGATACTGAATTTGGGATTTTCCTTAGTTGTCAGTTATAATCATCAAAATTAAAAGAAATAAACATTTGAAATATATCAGTTTGTGTGTAATGAATGAATATAATATACAAGTTTCACTTTTTGAATGGAATTAGTAAAATAAATCACCTTTTTGATGATATTCTAATTATATGACCAGCACCTGTATAGAAACCAGTAAATGTGTGAACAAATGACCAATTTCAGCCGCAGCTTCAGCGTCTGTTTATAGTGTAGGAGGGGCGGGACTTCAGATTCTAGAGAGCATTTGATTGGACAGAAGATTTGATGAGAAGATGAAGTCTGCGGTGATGTCATGAAAATCTGTGATCCATTTTAGCAAAAGTGAGAGACTGTAAGTTTTGAATGCTTATATCTCCTAAATGCCAATTTTGAACACACAAGCTTATAACTTTAAGGCTAACGTATTAATACTAAAAGCTAAAAAAACTTAAATTTTGATTTCAGGGGGACTTGAAATGACTTGCCTTAAAGGGACTTTGAGAGAACTTGCACTGTCCCTAAGGCAGCTTTCTGTGCGCCCTCCGAGACGGAGTGGAAGACAAGCCAAGCAAAGTGAACTTTGAGCTTCGGGTGCGGTCAAATACAAGCAAAAATATGTCAAAACACCAAGCTTGTTGAGAATTGACATTTCTGTTGTATTTGTCCTACTGTTTGTAATTTGCTTTTCTGTTTTTATTGTATTACTTACGATTAACTTGTTTTCAATAATTTAAAGGACATTTGAACTTTCATTAGTTAGCCTTTATTATTTTGCTGTGGAATCTAAATTGATATTGAGAATTGCCAAAGTGCCTGTATCTAAAAATTAGATTAGACCTTATTTCCAGCAAATTGATACTTCTATCCTTTAATAAATTGCTCATATCATAGGTCTATAAGGTTTTGGTCATATGGCCCTAACATAATCGTGTAAAAAATAAAAATAAAAACTGTGATTATGATTTTTGCCACAGTGGAGCAGTCCTATAAGCAATTAAAAATAGGCTACGAATAGTCGCATAAATAAGATTCGTTTTAGATTTTAATAATATGTTTAGTTTATATAGCGCCTTTCCCAAGCTCAAGGACGCAGTAACATAATAGACAGTCGATTCACAATCATAAACAGTCATTGCATAATCAGTTAAGTGGAAAATAGACATTTGCCCAGTCCGGAGATAGAGATGATTGCAGTTGCATATCATTTTGTAATTTTGTAATACAGAAAACAGAGATACATAACAGTATTAAGCAACAACAGAAAGAAGATTACTCACGTTCAGGATCAAAAGTCAATAAAGGATTCGGTTCAAAAAAGTTGATTAACATATAAGTTAATGAGGCAGTCCCACCCACACCCACAGTCAGCCAGACCACATTCGCAAATCCCAAGACTGCTGATGGTATATTACACAGAAACAAAACTATTAAAAGATGCAACGCTTTCATCATGAAAGCAAATCAAGTTATTCCTCCTTAGTCCACGCTTTCGTTTTGGAAGGAAACCTGACAGATGAAGCAGTGTATAGTGCACACCCACAGCGGAATTATGCAAAGCGATTGGCCTATAATGATCAACATTCAGTTTCGTCTCGTTCTTACAAGAATAAACACACTGATCTCCATTAGGTTAACGAACACAAACTCGTGACTCCATTAGGCTGGAGTCCCCACCTTGGATTAAAAGCCATTAAATAAAAATTATTAAATTAGAGAACAGGTAGGCCTACAGCTGAGAATTATATTGTTTACAATGATTGTACCATTCCAATTGTTCTTTGTGCGTTCATGTTAGCAATAGCTACGTCTTGAAAATATTGTCAACATTCGTGATTTACTCATGTTATGTTTATGTCACTACCACAGACTAAAATAGAAATTCAAAAGAAAAATGTATCTCAATCACAATTCAACAATCTCTACATTCGCTATCAACTTCCACACTCATCCAAATGGATTGGACTTTCATTTGAAGATGACCAGCAGGTGGAGCCAAATATTAACATGTATTCACACAAGAGGGCAGATACATTTCTAAACCGCTACCGCTGGGATAAATGCACTTTTTGATTTTAGAATGAAAATTCAAGCAATTAAAAAGTGAGTACAAAAGAACAAAAGGCAGAAAGACAAATAAATCGAGGTAAAATAAAGTACACACACACGCGCGCGCGCTGTGCACTAGTCTCTATTTGGCGCCTCTAGCGGCTGAACGCAGGTAGTGCAGCGGGATCTCTTGACTAAAGGTGATCTGAATGAATGGAAAACGCTTTCCATGGTTGAAACAGAGTAGAGGGAACAGCCCCAGACAAAGCAGCGAGAAACTTTCACGCTGACATTCGCCAGTCCTGTTTCATCAAGCATGGATTTACAGAAGTCAGAAGTGGTGAGGTAGATTCGACACCTTTCTGCGGGGATGAAAGCGACATTGGAGTGAATTTGAAGTCCTGCTGCTGCTGAATGGACGAGCTTATTTTCGCTCTGCGGGTCGATCATGAAGCTTGACAATGCAACAGGTTAGTGAGGAGTGAGTTTCGATATATATTAATAATCCACTGAATCGAATGCGATCACTGTATCTAATTGGTCATATTGTAGTGCATGTATTAATCGCTGAGATGCGTAAGTAAACAGTGTGCACGCTTACCGAGCCATTGAAATTACAATGCAACATAATACTAGAGATCAAAGGAGACCAAATCAGGCCTGTTTGAAATGTGCAACCTGGATCTGCATTTAATATGTGCATGCAGAGCAAATATAAATTAGATCAGTGACATAAGGATTTAATAAAATAAAAAAAGAGAAATTACCTTTAAATATCTTATTTAAAACACGTGATAAGTTCTTAGAAATGTAATTTATGTTGGTTTCATACATTTTTTAAAACTATTTTTATACCATTTTCTATGAAAGTTAGATTTAATGGCTCTGAAATGTAAAGTGCTGGAATATTCTTGTTAAAAGTACGCAAATCTCAAATACTTTCATTGCATCTTTTAAAATATGTGTGATTGGCAACTTAATCTTTTATATATATATATATATATATATATATATATATATATATATATATATATATATAATTTTTTTTCAGTATTTCAGCTTTTTTATTGGAGATTTTATTTCTGTACAGTTACACCATGTTGACATTTTTAACTTTAAACCAAACAAAAAAATATATAAACATTACATTTCATTCACAAATTGTATGTTTTTCATATTTGTAATTTCTTTCTGAATAATTTAATATATCCAGAGAGAACAAAATTAGCATCATGTATTTATATTTGTATATATTACTTTGCCGTGCACCAGATGCAACGGCGTAAACTGCAAATTGTAGCTAACATCCATACACAGTTTAATCTGTTTGAAGTAACAGTCATTGTATTTTATAAATCTTCAGGTTAACTAAGTTTGATTAAAGACATAAATACTACCAGGGGGTGTAGATCTCATTTCAACTTCTCTTCACAAATCCGGTTGTAATATTGATAATTAGATGCTTACCCAAATTTGGGTGATGTGTCCCATCTGGGATGTATGCCGCTGGCAGTAAAAGTTGTGTTCATTCTCCAATCATCATGGCAGGAGTCGTATTTGACCGCTGGTGACCCCTCCACCAGCTGTTTCAGTGTGGATTTCTACCTCAACACAGAGGACGTAGAGTAAAGGCACACAACATGGTACCCAACAAATGGATTATGCATCCAGTTCTTCACAAATCGCCTCCCAGAAGTTTTCTTGGGATCCGGCTACGTCTCAGTAAGTTTGTGTTCTCCTCTAACTTTTATGAAATGTATTCTGAAATTTGAAGAAAAATGCTAGCTCTTTATGCAGGGCAGATAAATGACTGTAGTTTGGTCTGTCTTGGTGCTCTTGCATATTCATTCAAAACCTTGTAAGTTGAACAAATGATTGATTTTGATGCTTCAAATCCCATAAACAAGTCAGCCAATAGTCATGGTTTGACATTAAAGGAATGACATATTATATATGCGATCATTTGTAGCATATGCACTCTCTGATCATAGTTTAGTAAGTATTGGTTGGGTTTTTTTTTCTATACCGAAATATTAAATAATTACCATTACAATTGGTGCTGTGTGTGTATGATGTATTCGTCCGGTGGAATTATAGAAATGAGTTACAGCAAATCTCTTATCTGTTTACATCGTTATTTAAATTGATAGTTGAGTTTATTATAATGTCATTTTAAATAATTGGCATATTAGGGAATTTTAATGTTTAATTGGCTGAGAAGCAGAGAAGATAAGTAGCCTGTTCTTTAAAACATTAGAAAATTACGATATTTTTTTGTGCATTTTATGATATTTTTTTGCATGTCTGATAGAGCGGTGCGTTGTTGCTTACTGGTCTTGGCCAAAATATTTAAGATATTCTGGTGCCTAGATATGGCTCAGGTCACACCTACAAATAGGGCTGTTTTCAACCGTCCGCCAAAATCATAAGACAGATTCCTAACCCTAAAGTAATAACTATAGTAATAGTATTGTTTGACTTAGCAAGCACCATTAATACATAGCAAAAAGTCCAATAAAATCAACAAACTTAAATTTAGAGATTGTTTTGTTGCTTTCATTGGACTTTAAATATCAGATCAATTTTATTTGAACAAAGTTCTTGGATGGTTTGGCCATTTTATACTACTTCTTTCAACAAACTGACCTGCATAGACGTTTTTTGCTGTTGCCAAACATTTTCCTGCTTGATTATATTGACCTCTGCAATCTCGAAAAGATTAGCCTTCCAGTCTGAATGGTTATTTATAGAAACCCAAACTAAAGTGTGGTGTACGCCAGAGGCTTCTTAGCTCAGCGGGGGCTGCAAGTTACCCTTAGTATACCAGACCACTCAAGCCTGCCTGAAATACATGGGTTTAATCTCCAAGCATCTGGTGTTTAAGGCTTGTCTGAGAAGGAGCTTCTGGCTCACTCAAGTTTGATTAGTCATTTTATCTTAACAGTTCTACCTGGTGTGTTTTTCCTCCCTGATTTTGGATGCATGATGTCAACTGACTGACCTTTAAGGCTCTTAGCTTGAAATGCTTCCTGAAAAATTTCATTGCATCACGGTTTAAGACTGTTTTAAGTTGGTTCCTCTTGCATCCACTAATTCTTTGCCCTAAACACTGGCAAATCCTTCTGCTTAAAGACTAATCTTATTATCTGAAGTGTCAAGTGGTATTTATTTGCTAGTTTGTGTTTCTCTTAGCTAAATTTGGTTTGTCCAATGATAGTGAGTAGGGATGTGACGGTACACGTATTTGTACTGAAAATTTTCAGTACGGGTCTTTTGGTCTTTCAAATACTGTGTTGTTTTAACCACGTGCGGACCTTAATTTGAAACTTCTAGTTTTATACATCTATTTTGATTCTCAAATCCCAAGATCACTTTTTAAATGTATGCTGTTTCAGTTGATGCATGAATAAAACTTTACTAGACATTATATAGCGCAGCTCCCGTCCAGTAATCGCAAGAAGCTCTGTGTTTTGTTACTTTTGATAAGAAACAAAGTGACATCTTTCAAATTCTGTCAATTTTATCAGTAAATTCAAACAATAAATGCTGTTTTGATGAGGCGTGACAGATCGCTGTATAGGCGCCTTAGTTCAAACGGAGTGCAGAGTGAAGCGATCATCCCTTCCTCTTTACTACTAGTTATAGCATGAAATAAACATGAATGAAAAAATCATGTAATCGCTCATATGTTTCAACGATGGAAATACGTCAGTAAAACAGCTTGTAAACAATGTCACATAGCATTACATTTACCTCAGGCAAGTCATTCAGTGTCCACATGTCTAAACAAGAGTATTTTGCTAAATATATGCACTATATATGCACTCACTTAAGAAAATTGTAATTATAATTGAATGTATTTAAAGACAGAGCCACAATGTGTTGAGTAATCCACTGTTTACAAAAAAAGAAGCAATTTTATGTTTAGGTTTCTCCCCCTGCTGTACTGAAAACGTACAGAACCGTGACTTCAAAACTGAGGTACGTACCGAACCATCATTTTTGTGTACCGTTTACGGTTGTCAAAAGGTTCGGTACCAAGTCGGTACTGAAATTTTAAAAATGTGGTGATACCAGCATTCCCACTTGCATTTTGAGCGCTGTTGAGCAGATTCTGACTAACTTAAAAACACCTGATTGGCCATTGTGTTCACTTGCTCAACAGATATGTCTGTGATTGGCTACAATGATCAGCGCTTCAAAAACATGTAGTTCACAGAGCACTTGCACAGATACACACGGGAGCGTTTGAAAGCAGGCGTCTATCCGCTGATTCAGACGCTCCCGTGTGTATCTGTGTAAGCGCTCGGTGAAGTTTTTGAAGCGTTGATCATTGTAGCCAATCACAGACATATCTGTTGAGCACGTGAACACAATGGCCAATCAGAGGTGTTTTAAGCTAGTCAGAAGCCGCTCAACTCAACAGCTCTCAAAATGTGAGGGGGAAGTGCTGGCATCTTGACATTTTTAAAATTTCAGTACCGACTTGGTACCGAAGTATCTGTACTTTTGACAACCCTAGTACCGTTACACCTCTAGTAGTCAGGTTTTCTAAAAGTACCAAAATGCAAGAGGTCTTTGCTAAATTGTAGCTTAATTCATGTTTGTGGCCTCTGTTTGACTTTTCTATGCCATTTGCACATCTAAAATAAGTGATCAATGTAGACGTACAATGAAGAATCCAGCTATTTCTAGAAACCAGAATATCACAGAGATCTGGGCTTTTTTGTCTTGGGGTCAGTAAGGTACCATCTAGCAACCATCAAGAATTCAACTTCATAGCAATGCCTTGGTATTGTGGTTACAGGTTTTGCTTGGGCAAAATATAAAAATCTAGTTATGCATACTACAAAAAAGTGATTAAAACCATTTTACACAAAAAACTGACAATTTTCTTGTCAATGAATTGAGTGATTCATTCACAAGTTCTTACTTTGAATCAAAAAACACATTGCATTTTATTAATGTGATCAAAAGTAAATATGTAATTAAATATCGCTGGTAACTTAACTTACATTGACGTAATAGATTATAGCCTTTACTTGAGAGACTGTATTGTAAGCATGACTCCAAAAGTCAAATGCAACCCCCTACATACACACAAAAACACACCGCAGGGTTATTGCTATCAGCTTTTCAAGTCCTGAGATGATGTAATGCTCATGAACAGGCTCTCGCAGCTGTCAGCCGTTCCCTCCACCGTTCAACAGCCCTCTTAGCCTTACAGCTTTCCCATCATCCCTCACTCTGTCACGCTTTCAACTTGCTTTTATCACACACAAGGAAGGCTTAAGACTGTGCTATTAGCATATTGTTCTTCCTCCAGGTCCTGCCCTTGGTTTAAGTGCTTGTACAGCTATTAGACCCGTTGAATGAATGAGATTAGCAGTAATTTAGCTGTGAACTTGCAGTTTGAAGTCGTTTGGTTCGTTTGACTGATGGAGTGTCGCTGTTGGAGCCTGAAGGTGACATTTGTGTTCCTTCAGTTCATTTAGGTCCCAGCTGTGATGAGTAATGAAAATGTTCACTCTAGTATACTCTAGATACTTCACTACAGGACTTTGGCTTAAATAATAAAAATAGTATTTTTTAATGATAAAAAGGTATATTTTTAGACTAATATTTTAGAGTCTTATTTGTTTTATCATGGTTAGCATGTGTTGTTGGTATTACACAAAAAGCATTAAACCAGTTTAATAGTTTTTCAGCAGGGTTTTTATAGCTGACAAGTAATAACAACTTGGTTCATTAATGCATACTGTGCATACTGCATACATAATGCATACTATTCAAACGACATTTATGTTTTTATCTAATACTTAGTAATTGGAAACATACGGTTATGACATCATGAAACAAAAACAACATAGCATGCATGGCTTGGGTAAAGCTAATTCTTACTTTTCAGTTTGATATGGAATATTATTTCAATAGAGTAGAATTAAAGTATTGAAATTAGGTGTTTCACTGCTCTTAATGTCAGCATGAAACCGAAGTCGCAACAGTCTTTTCTTCACTATTGTGAAGTATATCCGAGTGAAACGGCTTGTTGAACAAGAGAAAATGTAGGGAGGGACTTGATTTTGTCCATGGGGAATTGATTGGCTGGTTGTGGTTTGCTATTGGTCTATCTCATGTGAATGACAGGTTGTCCCGCCCTTGTGCCAGAATACACATCATCAGAGAAGAGATGTCGCTGCAAGAGGGAGGGGAAGTTATTATGATTAAAGATTACATTAAAAATGTGCGCGGTTAAAGGTGCAGTGTGTAAATGTAGCGGCATCTAGTGGTGAGATTGCAAACTGCAACCAACGGCGCTCACCCCTCTCTTTCGTAGCAAAATAGAGAAGCTACGGTGGCCGTCTGGCCGACACAAGACAAAGATGTCGTCTGAGACAGCAGAGAGTATGTTAGCCAGTCAAGCAATGAGGTTTCTTCTTTCTTCTAACATAGAAACCAGACAAATACTACTACTACTTCTTCATGCATATTCAATGTAGTAATGATGCAAGCTGCCTCTAAAAACACAAGCGATTTAGAAGAACAACAACATAGTGACTAAACGTGCTCTGTAGAGCAGTTTGTCCATTTAGGGCTACTATAGAAACATTCCAGCGCATAATGGCGACTTAACATGTAAGGGGACCCGCGGTGTATGTAGATAGAAATGGCTCATTCTAAGGTAATAAAAACATAACGGTTCATTATGTAAGGTCTTTATACACCACTGAAAACATAGTTATGTATATTATATTGCATTTCTGTCAATAGATCCTCCCAAATTTTACATATTGCACCTTTAAATAATTTTTTATAAATACTGCAATATTCCATAAATAAAAAACAAAAAACAAGAATTGTCGATTTTGATTTCATGGTGACAATTTTGGTGTTATGAGATTGCCTTATAAACAAATAATCTCGGAGTTTGAATCTCAGTGTTGTCATCTTGTAATTACAGTAATTTGGGAGACACGTGAATGCAGCAAAACTCTTTAAAAAGAATTTAGAGTCAGAGCTACATATATGTGTGTTTTTTAATGTTTATCATTACATGTGTTTCTAGATTGACTAAGCAATCGACTGTGTAGCTCTAATGTAACTTCTGTAGCTCTTGGTTTCTTGGCTTTATGCTCTGTTCGTTATAGGAATAGCCCGCTTGTGTCACCCCTCTCATCCGTGTGCCGATTACGGTAGATTAAAAGGGCCCTTTAGCATGAGTTCATGCCATCACTTTGTCCCACGCTGACTGCTACTGAACATCTTCCCCCTCCCAGCTTAAGTACATTTAGGCGGATCTCAACCTTGTGTTAATGACCATGTCTCTGCCAAGGATGAGCTCTGTAATATCTGCTTGTGTACTGAGTGTACAGACGGTCTAGCTTTTCATTACATGCATAAATACCCCTGTGCTGTTACAGTAACAATTTAGGGATTTTGGAAAACAGGGTTTGAGTGAAAGGCATATCAGTCATTTTCATGGCCGTCAACCTAGTGAGAGGTAAAAAGGTCTTGCTATCTAGATGGGTTGTTTCATGTGTAGTAACTGCACGTTACCTGCAGACAAATTGTTGCAGACGATTGTCAATAGTTTTTCCATGTATTTTTTGACGCTCTAGCAGTTAATAAACAAAACTGCATTTGTCTTGTGGAAGAACATTTGTAGTTCCATGGTATGGAAAAAAATACTATGGGGCCCATCAACTGTTTGGGTTACCCATATTCTTCAAAATATCTTCTTTTGTGTTCAGCAGAAGAAAGAAACTCATACAGGTTTGGAACAACTTGAGAGTGAGCAAATGATGACAGAATTTTTATTTTTGGGTGAACTGTCCCTTTAAGTATAGCATATGATATGGTCGTTCCGTCTAAATATAGGTTAAACTCTGTTTTCCACTACTTTTGCAACCAGAGTGTCAAACTGCTCTCCACCTGTCAACACCATTGAGGCTTGGAAAACTCCTTCACTTCGTCCTGATGCACACATTCATTCTGCCTCTCGGTCACGTCTGCACTCAAACTCTATTAAGTAAGCACACTTTTTATGCTAACACAGAATATTTAAGCCTACTGTTTGTGTTTAAAAAAAGACACTAAAGTTGCACTGGAAAAATCTCAGATTCATTGTCTGAAGTCTGCTTGGTGCGTCTCGTTCTACAGCTGCCTGAGTGTGTTCATTTAAAAAAGCTGCAAGTTCAAAGCCAGGTTCTGGATTACTACCATATGTCTGCAAAGCCAGACTCCAAGAGTAAGTCTGCCCCAGCCGTACCCTCTAATTTCTTATCCCAAAATTGGACATTTGAATGGCTGTGCAACATCGTCCCTCCCCTATGACTCTTGCACAGTACGTTCTCACAGTAATTCTTTTCTGCAGGATAACTGAAGCAACCTTACTGCAACAAGACATTGCCAACCTGTTCCTTTGACATTGAGAAAATGCCACATTTGCAATGATGTCATGTTGACATGCATCCACCTCTGTAGAGTGGATATCTTATCAGGAGCCACTGCTGGCTGGCGTCCATCCATGGAAACAGCTGACATTGTTTTAGTCACACGGCATTTGTAATGCATAAATCTCCAAAAAGGAGGACCAGGACTCTAATCAATGCAGAAATGTCTGGCTTTTATTGTTTGTGCAAATCATAGACAAAGTTCACTGTCTGTGTAGGAGGGGTTTGCAAGGGATCTTTGTTTCTCAAAGACTGGAAGGTATTGGCCTAGTCTGTCAATCCCAGCATGCAATTCACCCCAGTATGAATACAACATTTGTCTGTTAGTGTGGGTCGAACACCCTCTGACCAGTCCTCTTTGCCCAAATTGCTTGCAAAGACTTTGACACCAATGTGCCTGTTCTTTGGAGGAAACACTGATATTTCAGTGAAGAAACCGAAGAACATCTGAGATGAAGTTGAAGAAGAAGCACCGTCAACTTCTCAAAAGAAGCGAGACATTCTGGTCAAGACATCGAGCAACTTTGGAAGGCTTTAATTTGATTGTTCTGGCCAAGGTGTAGGGGAATTTTAGGTGTTCCTGTCTTGGCATACTGCAAGATTCCATTGTGGGATCCACAATTTGAGAAGTGAGGAACCCGTCATACGTTCTCAATTGAGATTTATTGTCATGAGTTACATTGGGGTGCTGTGAAATGGGTGCCAGGATTTGCTCGGGTTTGGAATGTAGGTCCAGTTTTGGCATGCCTAGTTGCACACTTTTATGGGTTGGAACTCGTGAAACGGGATCAAAGAAAGGTTTAATTGTTAGGGAAGATGAGGTAACTGCAGGTGCTTGCTTTATGGCGAATTGTTTGAGATTGACTATATCCAGTTAAGGGCACATCAGAGGTGGATGTCAAGATGACTCGTTAGATGTCGAGTGTTTATTTATTGTACGAGTTGGTATTGTTTCCTTTTAAAGTAGCCTTTAGCTAAGATCAGTTAGCGGGGTGCTTATTTTTGCAGTTAACATTTACAAGCCTCATCCTTCACAATGTTCCTTTACTGGAGGAAACGGGGAGCTTATGAGCTCGAGACACTCCCATCTTCTTTGACAGAGCTGGGGGCGGAACGGTACTCTTGGTCGTCCCCTCTGGATGTCATCCATGATGTTAATGGTAAGGCTGGATCCACTTACCCAAAATACCCTCACTCTTCAGTCACTAACCATGAGCTGTTGTCTTTAGTACACTTCCATCTCAGATGGTACTTGCTTAAACTTTAGTATTTTAATGTTGTTCATGTATGTTCACTGCATTGTTTCCTGCTGTTTTGTAGCGCTACATTAAAGGATTAGTTCACTTCAGAACTAAAATTTCCTGATAATTTACTCACCCCCATGACATCCAAGATGTTTATGTCTTTCTTTCTTCAGTCGAAAAGAAATGAAGGTTTTTGAGGAAAACATTCCAGGATTTTTCTCCAAGTAGTGGACTTCAACAGGGATCAGCGGGTTGAAGGTTCAAATTGCAGTTTCAGTGCAGCTTCAAAGGGCTCTACACGATCCCAGCTGAGGAATAAGGGTCTTATCTAGCAAAACGATCGGTCATTTTCTAAAAAAAAAAAAAACTTATATACTTTTTAACCACAAATGCTTGTCTTGCACTGCTCTGCAATCCGCCACGCATTACGTAATCACGTTGGAAAGGTCACGTGTGACGTAGGCGGAAGTACTGAGCAAGTGTTTACAAAGCAAAGACTAAGTCAAACGGCCTTTACAAAAAAAAGGTTAAACGACGATGTCGGATGATTTTGAAATTGGAGAAGAAAATTTTCAGAGTTTTTCACCCTACCGTGGTACTTCCGCCTACGTCACGCGTGACCTTTCCAACGTGATGATCGCAGAGCAGTGCAAGACGAGCATTTGTGGTTAAAAAGTATATAATTTTTTTTCTTTTTTTTTTTTTTTAGAAAATGACTGATCGTTTCACTAGGTAAGACACTTATTCCTCGGCTGGGATCGTGTAGAGCCCTTTGAAGCTGCACTGAAACTGCAATTTGGACCTTCAACCCGTTGGTAACTGTTGAAGTCCACTATATGGAGAAAAATCCTGGAATGTTTTCCTCAAAAACCTTAATTTCTTTTCGACTGAAGAAAAAGACACAAACATATTGGATGACATGGGGGTGAGTAAATTATCAGGAAATTTCAATTCTGAAGTGAACTAATCCTTTAAGCTATTTTTCATCGTAAGACCTCTCCACACTACTTGTCACTTCTTCTTAAAAAATGTGTTATCATTGTCAATCATTACTGCCACCTCCATATTCTTCAGTACTCTTGCCCTTATCTTTATCCTAATAATGATAGTATATGATGATACTGGACATGCTGTTTTTCATTAGCCCATCATTCAGTCCTCAGTGCCTTATTTGTTTGTCTCAACTTATGCAACCCAAATTTCTTCCGGAACATTTGGGACACTCATCTGGAGATGGAAAGCTTCAACACTGAGTCCTTTCGATCTCTTCCATTCATAAGACCTGTAATTAAGGCCAATCCATTACTGAGAGCCGCTCTCTGGCCACTGCGGCCTACAGAAGAGGAGCGTACTGCATTTCTAAGTGCATACTTGTCTTCTCAAATGCCATAATTAGTCTGGGGGATTATAATGGTGGGTCATGGCTTACTTTGGTGTTTGAATTAGTAATAGTGATGGGAAAATGTCACAAACTCATGCAGACATCTTATGAGGCGCATTGCTGTAAGATTAGCTCTACCAGTGCCTTCTAAATGGTCATATTACTGTATGTGCTCGGGATTCAAGTGTGTGGCCTCTTAAGTCCTCTCTGTATGTTGCGTAAGAAGCAGGATGGCTGGAGGCATGGGAGTCTGTGTGGTCAGAGACTTGCTGTCAGTTTTCTGTCAATGACATGAATGAAAATGATTAAAATGTGCATATTGCACTTTTTGATTTTCAAGCAGACATCATTTTTGAAACTTTGTACAGAAAATGATTATCATCTCTATGTTTCTAATTCGATTTGACTGAATATTGTCTAATTAAAATACGCATACACAAACTTAGAATGAGATCCTGTTCTTGTCATTGAGTTTTAAACCTTTTTACTTTCCCATGTGGGGATGCAGCAGTTGACTGCATCTCTGACAGTGATGCGAAACACCTCGTACCTTGGCAGGCTTCTGCCGTCTGCCATCTGTCTTCCAGTAGACGCCTCGCGTTATGTAACTCACACCAGCGTCTCCGGCTGACGGGGAGGTTTAGCCTTCAGAGCGAAGCACAAGAACAAGGCAAGACATCAGACAGTTCCAGTAGTGTGCCAGTCGTCTCAGTGGTACAGAACAGAGGGATAAATTCACAACTGATCTGAGGCATTCCTCAAATTCCTTGTAAAAGCCCGTACAAAAGTGATACGTAAACATCCTCTTAGAAACCTCCACTCTGCCTTTACATGGTAAACATGGTACAGTTGAGGTCGAGGGTCCTTACTGTGTGGTCTTCTTTGAGGAAGAGTATGATAAGGCTGCAGGGTTGTGGGATTTTTGGTTGGGAACTGTACGCCTTTGTTTTACGGATCACTGACTGATTTTTAGAGGTGCTTGCTAGACAAGCATCACTATTTCTAAAGCTCATACTTTGGGTTGTGGGCCTAGTATGTCATGGTCCAAATAAGTAAACTTTGGCTCGTCCTGAATGGTCCTGAATGATGCCTCAATTGATGTAGCATATCGTTCCATGTTGTTGTGAAATTGCCTACATTTTTATTTATTTTGGTTATTATTAATTGTATATTAACATATTTTATGTACTATTGTAAAATTATCAAGTCTCCTTTTTTAATTTTAGTTGTGTAATGATTTTATATAATGTGCAATATTAATAAATTATTATTATTATTATATTATATTATATAAACTCAATTACTATTCTAAGTAAAGGTTTCAACTTTTTGAGTTACTTTTTTTGTTTTTATTTTGTTTTTTTTAATTATTTTAATAATAATTTCTTTTTCTATTTTATTTTATTAAACATTTGTTTTTATTACTTACATTTTTTTATTTTATTTATAGCCTATATATTCTAATTATTATTAATTTTATATTTTACATACTTATTACACCATTGTAAGATTATCAAGTTTTTCCTATTTTTAAAATATTGGGTTTTTTTTGTTTGTTTTTTTTTTTGTTATATTTTTTTACAACATTATTATCTATATAAAATAAACCATTTTAAGTCTCTCAAGAAATTTTTTCAGCTTTTATCCTTTTTTATTTTTATTTTTTCCTCTTCTTATTATTGTCATTTCTTTTTATATAGTGACCTTTTATTTTATTAAAACATTAAAAAGCATTTTTTCCTCTGCTAAAGTTGGCAACCCAAAACGTAAACAACACTCACATTTTATTCACTTTGGCTATAGAAAATTGGCCACAGTGAGTTTTTTTCCTCTGTATTTAGAGCGTGACTGGATAAGTTGCTGTACGCACATGCTGTGTCACTGTGTGTGTTGACAGTGCATGTGCTGTTAGCTTGCTTTTAGTATTTGTTTGATTTGGGCCTAATCAGCAGTGCTGAGGTCAGACATTCCTATCCATGTTAAACAGAGAGGAAGAGAAAGGAAGCAAAAGAGAGAGTGTGAAGGAACAGGAGGAAGTTAAGAGGTAATTAAAAAGATGAATACTGCTGTATCAGACTCTTACCACCTATTATTAGCATCCTGCGCTAAGCTAAACAAACGTACTGGTTGTCCTTAAGGTCTTTATTCATTATAAATGTCAAATAACATCATAAGATTATTATCAAGTCTCTTAAGTAATATTTCAGTTTAATCTGATCTTATTGTACATTTTAGTGTTTGAAAACCATAAGTATGAGGAATAGTGATGCTTCCCTGAAAGTCTATAAACTGGTAAGCTAGAGCAGGCAGCTGGTGCTGTGGTCAGACACTATTGTCACATAATTTTAGGTTTCATCACAAGTTTCTGATTCATGACACTCTTGATTCAGTCTAAGCAGTGGTTCCCAAACTTTTAGAGTGGCATTTAACATCCTTCTGCATACTGCCTCTTTTCCACTTAGACTGCAGTCACATGTTTTCCGTTAAGGGACAATATCTGCCCCTTTTTGCTGATTTTCAAGTGCATTTCTTTTTACCTTTTTATAAAGGCAATGTTTTATAACCCTATTAAATGTGTGTCATGTTTTATGTGAAATTCTTAAAATCCCATTAATTTAATTAATATAATAAATAAAGCAATGAATTTAACTAAATCAATAATTTCAATCAAATGAAATCAGTATCAACAAAAGCCATCTTTGCACTGTAGTGGCACAAGCTGCAACTATTATGTATTTACACAGTTTAATCCTGCTCAGAGGTGGCATGAATGCAATTACAATGGAATATAATAATGTTATGAGATCATTAGGGCTGTCGATTTAACGCATTAACTTAATTAGTTATGGGGAAAAAATAATGTGTTAAAATTATTAACGCAATTATTGATTGATGACGAACATGAAGCAGGACAACAACTTGCTGCGTGATGTAGCCTGTCGAATGCAGTAATTCAAGATATGAGGGCAAAAATGCCCCTGTATGAGTTTTTGTCTCATATTTATAACATTTTTTTTATAGTTAAACGATATCACATGAGTAACAAGCGCAATATCACACAAGTGCAAATGTGATAGTTTTTTTTTTTTTACAACAGTTCAATGAATAAGAAGTTAATATATTGTGTTACATTTTAGACACAGTATTGTCTGCTTTTGCTCAATTTTGCCAACGAAAATATTACCTAAAAACCATAGCAGAACGAGCAACACACAGCGGTGTTTATTTTCTGAATGAATCCGCGTTTTTTGACCAAATCAATCGGGTGAACATATGTAGCTGCTAAGCGCTCTATTTGAGCAACGTAAACACAAATTAATAATAAAATTAAAGAAATATCTTATCATCCTTCATAATGCGGTCATTATTTACTTCTGAAAGACTATTGACTGACTTATTTAGACATTTACCACCACCTACTGGCAGTTTTAGTTTCTTATTTAGAGTATAATTTCATTATTTTGATTTTAATTAGATTAATGAATCACCACATCGTGTAATAATTAATTAGATTAAAAATTTTAATCGTGACAGCCCTAGAAATAATGTTTTAAATAAAATAGAGAAGTATGAAATGATGGTAAAAACAAAGTGATACTTTTAAATATTAAACTAAAACCGCCAGCAAGTCACTGTCTTAATGAGTGAGTCATTCCCTAATTCAGTAACGAAGCAAGTGGCTGTATTTAGAATGGGTCATTGAATCATTGACTCTCCCGATTCATTACATGAAACACCACTGTGTGTTGCTTGGAGTCGCACAATGATATATTCGGGAAGAATTGCATTCTTGCTCATATAATTGATGATCCATGCACGGTCCGTCTATATTTGTTCTGCATGCTAGTATGCTAAAACCCCACTTTTACAAAGGTACATTGTCGAGAACGGCCGTAATGTAGTGCGGTTTGCTAAGGCAGCAGACTCTGCATGCTGCTTGTGTGGATGCAGTCAGTGTTGACCGCAAAAGATGAGGCAATTTGACTGGATGTCATGTATTTGACATTTTACGGCACTGCTATTTTCTTGTTTTTACACTAGAAGTGACATTTTGCCTGTAGAAATAGATGCTCGGTTTTAATGTTATTTTAAGGTGCGGTAGAATTAAATAAACTGCAAATTCAGCATTTTGTTCGCGTACCCCATCCGTCACCTCACGCACCCCCGGGGTAGCCTAAGTTTGGGAACCACTGGTCTAAAGGAGTGAATACTGAGACATATTACTGGAGAAAGCACACATTTAAAGCAAAATATCTCCAGATGGAAAAGATGTTCATAATTTTTCCCGAGAATATTGAATCTGTAAGCGGAGAGGAGAATGGAAAGTTTTTGTTGGGTCGACTTCTATAGAGGATAGCTTACAAATGTGGCTGTTAACTGTGTTGAAATTCCCATCTCCATACAGACACAGATCTTAAAGCGTATAAATAATTAGCACTCATAAAATGAATGTTTATAGTGTGGTCAGGTGTTTTAGTTTTGCACTGTGCTAATAACAAACACCTGTTTAACCATTGAAGAATGAAGCGAAAGTGATATTAAACCATGTTTTTGTTGTCTTTTCTTTTTTCACTTCCTTTTTGTTGTTGTCGTCTTCTTTTCTGTCCTGTTTATATCCTGTTAAAGTTCCTCTGTCTGGCTTAGACTTTATCCCTTTATTACACTAAATATCCTCTTAAGATTTAGGACCGGTTATGTTTTGTTTTATTTATTTATATTTGTTTAGTTTTGTTTTTTGTTTTTGTTTAGGTGTTATAGGTGGTTGCTAGGATGTTGTGGTGTTCTTTTCAAAAAGCAAAACACAACACAACACCCATAACCATCCATGACACCTTAGCCAGCTTTATAGCATCAATCCGCTTAGCAACACCCTGGCGATGTGGTGGCAACATTTGCACATAATTTTTCTTGTTTTTAATCTTCATTTTTTTTTAAAAAGAATACTCGAACAAACTTTAAGTGATCTGACTTATGATTTTCATCTTCAACCACCCTTAACACCATAGCATCAATCCAAAATACCCTTGCAACCACGTAGCAACTCCATAAACACTGCAAATACATTAGCGACCACTTAGCAACACCCTAGCAATGTGGTGGCGACACTTAAACTGTTGTTTTTCTTCAGAAAATGTACTGTAAGTCAGTTCTGAAAGGTGTATCTACGTGTGATTTCCTGTTGTAGATGAGAAGCCCGCTCAGGAAGAGGAGTGCGTGGTATGTCAGCATCCAGACTGCACTGAGCGCCGTCACGCCTCAAAGGTAAGAACAGCACACCAGACATCCTCTTGAAAACAGCGCCCTGTCCTT